>VYZW01029936.1:0-41622 GCA_013401315.1 Balaeniceps rex | reverse complement strand
AAAAAAAAAAAAAAAAAAAAAAAAAAAAAAATCACAGAGCAGGAGGGAGTCCAACTACTGGAGGATCCCTAATTCAGGTTCTGCAAGACACAAAAGATGATGCTCCAGACTATCTAAATAGATAGATTCTCAAAAACACACTTGGAGTTTCACTTCATACTTTAAGTACACCAGAAGATAGACCCTGTTCCCTCCCTGCATGCAGGCTCTCAGCCTCTGCTAAATATTCCATTTTACCAAGCAGAAACGGTGCTTTTGCAAATTTTTTTTAAATTTTCATATGCATGAAATAGATGTAATATTTTTAAAAAATAATTAAAACACCTCAATCGGTAACAAGGCCTCACCTATCTACCTTCAAAATTTTTCCTTCAGTCAGTAAGATACTTACTTTGATAACATCTATTGTATACAAGGAGCAAGGTGAATTTCGGATGATGGAAAATTCTTCTGCGGAACATGACACTTAATATATAGTACTCTGAACCGTATGAGAAGCTGTTCAGACAGCTTGTCTGTAAAATAATTCTTTTGTAATGCACCAAACTTTTCTTATCTGTATCATTTTGCCTAAAAGCATTGACATAACACAGGTGCATTCATGTGCACGCATATGCATAAAAAGCATAATAAAAGAATATTCCAGCTCATGCACACAAAGCCTCAAATGATATAGATGAAGGGTTCCCAAATTAAGCTTGCTCAAGCATCACCAAGGGTAGTAGTGGGAACCAGTGGCAGCTCCCAGCTTCCCAGGGTGTGCACAGGCTGACGCCTCAAATTTGTATTCCTCTGATCTCCACCTCCTTAGCTGGGAACGGTGCCTGGGGGAACAGCAAGACTGCAGGGCAGAAAAAAATAAGTTTTTCATATTCCTAAGCTTGCTCCTTGTGTTCCAATTTCCTCACTGATCTCTAAGTATGCTGTGTCTAAGTAAAGAAAGGAGTTAAATTTTCACACCAATAGAGAGGTAATCTCACCTCATCCTCCACCAAAAAAGATCAGATAAAAGGATTGCCTAGCTAGGCACAGCAAGACTGCCTAGCTAGGCACAGGAGACTTGAAACACAGAGCATCAATTACCTGACACAGGTTTCCACCCACCCTTCTCTGAAAAGACTGTACAAGGAAAGAAAATCAGGATTTTGGTTTGTTCTTCTTGTAAACCCAGGGCACAATGACAGAGGGTAGCCGAGACAAGATCACTAAACATGGAAAAATTCTGAGTGAGAAGACCCAGGATCCAAACCCCAAATATAGTGATCCCTTTGCAGCTCTGAGCCTGAGCTAATCTTTAGTTAAGCAGCACTTACGCTTGTTGACATTAAGGACATGTTTACACATACATTTCTTTCAGTGGAAAGTGCCAACTTAAATGGCTCTCCCCTCCAGTTTATTCCATTCCCACTGAGGTTTTTCTGAACCTAGGTCAACACCTTGAGCCAGTGGAGCACACAAACGGCATGCCAACAAAAGTGAAGATAAGGGGAGGAAGAAATGGACAGCCAGAGATGAAGGGTAGACGGAGGCAGCTGCTTAAAAGCCAGTACCGCTATGCAAAGATACAGATAAAAGATATTAGGACGAGAGGAAATGGCCTCAAGTTGCGCCAGGGGGGTTTAGATTGGACAGTAGGAAAAATTTCTTCACCAAAAGGGTTGTCAAGCACCGGAACAGGCTGCCCAGGGAAGTGGTTGAGTCCTCATCCCTGGAGGGATTTAAAAGACGTGTAGATGTGGCGCTTAGGGACATGGTTTAGCGGTGGACTTGGCAGTGCTAGGTTAACAGTTGGACTTGATGATCTTAAAGGTCTTTTCCAACCTAAACAATTGTGTGATTCTGTGGTGTATGTGACACCAAGACCAGAAATTCGAGGCTTCAGTCTACAACATGCAATAACATTCAGCTGAGCTTAGAAAATGCTGACTTGCCTTTCATTTTTACTCCAAATACCTAGATATCTAGGATGGGGAAGTCCTTATGTACAAGCACGGAGAATGTCTTCACTGAGTTCTGTGTCACTTGGACACACCCTCCGGATTAAATAACAATAAAAAAAGCCAAAGACTTAACCATCACTCCAGAATTAGCTAACTATAAACCAAGACCGCTTGCCAGTAAAGCTAACACCTTTTGTAAGCCTTGGGCTCATTGCTCACGCTCTGCACAGTGTGATCCATGCCTCTGAAAAGGCACCAGGTAAGACCCGAGTCAGTAATCCAGCACAGCCAAGTCCAGTGACACCTATAAGTACCTATGCTCACCAGCACCCAATCTCATATATCCTGCAAAGACCGAACTGACTGTATTTAGTAGGCAGGAAAAGCCCCGACACAAGTAGAGAACGGGATGAGGAAACAAATTTGGAGGATTAAGGAGAAGTGATAAGTTACAGAGCCATGGTTCTTGTTGGGATCCTATGCATGGGAGACAGCGTGTGCAGTGAGGTTGAAGGATACACGGCGGGACATACAGTTGGAGTTCCAGTTTGCAAAACGTGTAAATGAACAAGACCATGCAGAGTAGGTTAAGAAGGCTGACCAGAAAAGACGTTCACAAGCACAGATCTACGGGCACGTGGATCAGGGAACTAGACATACAAGCCACAGAAGCGAAGCTCCCTAGTGAGGGATCCCCACCACTTTTATACTCGCTCAGTGTGCTGACCAGAGACCGACCAAACCGGCCATGAGAAGTGGGAAACAAGGGCCTGCTTCAACACCACCGCAGCTAAACCACAATACATACTCTTCCTCAAGCATCAGATACAAAGTGGAAAGGGATGCTGGAGAGGTCCCTGACCAGAGCAAGATGATTTTTTTTGTTGGACCTAAAGGTACTTGCTTAATTAGCCTGTGCATATCTTAAAAATTAAACAGATACCACATGACAATACTGAGTTCTTTACAGATAAATAGCTTTAGGTACCACATGAATTGACATGCTGCTGAGCAGAAAGACAACCTTAAACTGTCTAGACAACCTGATATACGCAAATCCAGTAGAGCACAACTTACTGGCAGTTAAATACCTTGACTGAAAGACCTTCATGAGTAATCAATCACGTAACGCATTCTCATAGAGCAGTCTTCCCAACACAAACAAACTTCCATTTTCTGGCAACTGCATCTAACATCCCTCTGAGTCAGTAAAAAGCAAAAAGAGGTTATTGCTTACCACCTACCCAGGTGGTCAGGCTCAAGGACACAATCTTGGGATACTCCCTCCCTCCCCGCACGCCCAAGAGGCCAGCACATACCTCACTCGCTCAACACCCCGCCCCGTCTTTCCACTAGCAGCCAAATTTTCCTTCTCGCAACATCAGAGAGATCAGGAGGCAGGAACATGCAAGATGGGTACGGTAAAGGGAAGACAAAGCTCAGAAAGCTGAGACTACCTGACAGAAACACTGTGCTTACTGGAGGACTTCAGCTATTTAGAAGCCACTTGCTGCTCGAGTTGCCATTCCCAGCACACTGTAAGGAAGAGGCAGCAGTCCACAAGAGCAGTTCATGCTTCACAGTCCCCACTGGACCCCCCTAACCTATCCAAAATGAGTTAATACTTGGTGTTCCAAGGTCACTTTATTCAGCTCTGCATGTTTTCACAGCTTCGCTCCATGTCAACAGGAACCAACCACTACACCCGTTGCATGGTCATACCATTTCCAACAGCATCTGCACTAAAACGCAAAAGGGAATATGGGAATATTTGAAATCAACAAGATCCATTTTCCTCTCCCCACTTCCCCAATACCATGGATGGGAGCTGGATTTTGACCTGGATTCCTTCCTCTTCATTCTGTGTTTAGTACTCACAGAGAACTGGTGCTCGGATGATTTAAATGCTATGATACTGACAGCCGTTAATAGCAGCAACTTACCTGCTGCATCCATCTTTAAATCACTTTTTGTCATCTTGCTAAGTGGGTGTATAAAAGGCACTCTTCTGGTTCTGCTCAGATTTGAAAATATGTATCAAAGAGAAATACTCGTCTGGTGGTAAGATTAAACTGTATCCACCCTCTGCGCAATTCCTGCACTGTCTGAAACAACCAGCATCACCCACTGACAAACGGCAAACTAGAGGAGACGGACATCTAACTCTGCAATTTTTGTATTCCACTGAATTCCATTTGTTTTGAAAAGCATATATCCTAAGCTTCTTTCTGAAAGGCACTGTTTGAAAACGAAGTTAAGCTCACCCCACAGAGGAATTTTTCTATCATTTTAAAACCTTGCCTGTAGCGTACTAAGCCTGGAAGGGTCTCCTTAAAATGCCAGGCGCTGCCACTCCCTAGTCCACCCAAGAGCTGCAGTTGAGCAACCAGCGGCTCCTGCTTCCCGAGGACGGGGCGTGCTCCTCCACAGCGCTGACACCAGCTGCGGCACAGCCCGAGAGCCCGCACTGAAATTGCATTCCTCCCTCGATCGTTTTTTCCAACTACAAGGCAGAAGATGTCTCAGAATTTAAAACTATGTTGTTCAGAGTACTTGGATTAAAAAAATTTTGCAACGCTGCTGCTAGAAATCCAAAGCTGTGCAGACACATCAGGACGGCGGTTGTTGGCTGGCTGCTAGCAGTTAAGCAGTAAAATGCCAACATTTATGAAGCCTCACTTGTCAGTTATTTATGGCTATACTCTTTCTGTCCTCGCCCTGCTAACCTTAGCCTACCTCACCCACCGCAGCAGGGGTGCCATTAAGTGCTTGGTTAGGTACTAACCTGAGTTCTACCACTAACCACATCCATACTTACTTCTGCTTTGTCCAATGATTAACATGAAGTTTATGTATTCTTGCCTCCCTGAAAAATGTCAGAGGTTACATAGTTTTCTTCTTTGCTGAAGGGTAACCTTTTATACAGATTGTGTTTTCTCATCTGTAATTCACATTGCCATTTTAGAAGACATAGCTGATTTAGGTGGAACCAAGCTAGGAAACCAAAAGCCAATCGTGCAGCAAAAACCAGACATCACCAACAATGAACAGACCCCAATTCACCTCAGCAAACAGGTAAGAGAATACAGATGTGTCTACAGATTTCGGGGACTTTTGTATGTGTATTTATGTGCGTGATTCATATTTTTTAATTCATTTTTAAATGAACAACACATTTTACTTTCTCCAGGTGCTCTGAAAAGCAAAGTAATTTCTAACACCTATTAAAGCATTCGCATAAAGAAAATTTATTAAAAAGTCCTCCTGCCCTTAGATTAATAAAATATCCTGGAGCTGGGAAGTCTAGGGAAGAGTTATGGAAACAACAGGGGAAGAACGCAGGCAAAACACAGTGCCCCGAGCTGTGCGCTTCTTCCCCACCAGTGAGGATGTAACGCCACCCCTCCGCTGCGCCCCTCCAAGGAACAATCCAGAAGAGGGAGCTTAGTCCACACCAGCTAAAGCAAAACAGACGTGCTATAGAAACCAACCTGAACAAGTTTCGGAATACACATCCGTACGTTCTAAATACACATAATAAGAAATCCACAGTCTGGTGTAAGAAGGAAAGCTGTAGATGTCAACTTCCTATAGGACAGAAAATCTCATGCTACATTTAGAGTATGCATTAAGAGAATAGCACCGAAATAACAATCGATATGGGTATAAAATTAGAAGCTTAGCTTTTTTAAATGAACAGACAAGTGTGAAAGGCACGACATTTGGATCAATGCAAACCAATATTCGAACAGATGCCATGCAGACCAGAGAAGATTAAACATTTAACGTGTTCTCCCACAACTACCTTATAAAAGGTATATAAAACCACCTATAAGTCAAATCCCTCTAGATAGCCAAATTTCCTTTCACATTTTCCAAGTTGCACAAAACCCCAGCCAGCCTCCGTCGCACCTGCGTCGGGGACACCAGAACCAGGCAGTCACCCGAGCAGCTGGAGCGCACCCGACGTGACACCGTGGTCTTCACGCAGGCACCGAAAGCCAGACTCACCAAGCGCTGCCCGGCTGCTTTGGCACAAGACCCCCACGTCAAGAGCAGGCCGCGTCCCCGGGAGCGCGCCGCGAGGCACCGCCGCGGCGCAGAGGGGCCCTGGCAGCCTCAGCCAGCCAACGCGGAAGTTTTGCTGACGAAGGCAATAAATGTCCATCACCAAGGCAACTAGGTGAAAGGACAGCAATCTAGGATTTCACCTGAAGAAAGCTTAACATGAACCACGGCGGGGGAGTGTTGGTTTGGTTTTGGTTTGGTTTTTTTTCTTCTCTCTGTGTAGAGACATTTTTGATTTCAAACTAAGATAGGCGTCAGCAAGGTAAATTTCCACTGACTGGAAGAAGAGAAACCAGATCACACTGGAAAGTTACCTGCGCGCAGAGGCTCTGCGAATCTGGTTTCATCCACCAAGCACCTCATCGCTATTTTTATTATACCTGAAAGTTTGCAAAACATAACAAAAAAGACAACAGATCTTTAACTCAATGTTATGGTTGCAAAACACATCAGAATGGAAAAGACAACAAATCTTTAACCCAATGTTTTAACTGTTGGAACTTTTGTTATCCTGAATGAAAACACACACAGAGACCCTGGTGTGCTGGACATAATAAAAAACATACGGTCACCCGAACAAACTGCGCTTTAATTCTCCCCATTACTGTGAAAAATCAACTAGGATTTGCAGTTTTAAAACAAAATAGAGTACTTGTCGCTTACTCAAAACAAGAGCAAAAGTGTTTGCTATAGCAAGCTTAACAACATTAGGCTACTCCTAAATCTTTTAGGAGCTGAAAACACGGAAGACAAGTTAGATTGCAGAAGAGTCATGCTGATTCTTAGTTCAATTTGTCGGTGGATTAAACCAACCCACATTACAGCTGAGTGANATTAGAAGCTTAGCTTTTTTAAATGAACAGACAAGTGTGAAAGGCACGACATTTGGATCAATGCAAACCAATATTCGAACAGATGCCATGCAGACCAGAGAAGATTAAACATTTAACGTGTTCTCCCACAACTACCTTATAAAAGGTATATAAAACCACCTATAAGTCAAATCCCTCTAGATAGCCAAATTTCCTTTCACATTTTCCAAGTTGCACAAAACCCCAGCCAGCCTCCGTCGCACCTGCGTCGGGGACACCAGAACCAGGCAGTCACCCGAGCAGCTGGAGCGCACCCGACGTGACACCGTGGTCTTCACGCAGGCACCGAAAGCCAGACTCACCAAGCGCTGCCCGGCTGCTTTGGCACAAGACCCCCACGTCAAGAGCAGGCCGCGTCCCCGGGAGCGCGCCGCGAGGCACCGCCGCGGCGCAGAGGGGCCCTGGCAGCCTCAGCCAGCCAACGCGGAAGTTTTGCTGACGAAGGCAATAAATGTCCATCACCAAGGCAACTAGGTGAAAGGACAGCAATCTAGGATTTCACCTGAAGAAAGCTTAACATGAACCACGGCGGGGGAGTGTTGGTTTGGTTTTGGTTTGGTTTTTTTTCTTCTCTCTGTGTAGAGACATTTTTGATTTCAAACTAAGATAGGCGTCAGCAAGGTAAATTTCCACTGACTGGAAGAAGAGAAACCAGATCACACTGGAAAGTTACCTGCGCGCAGAGGCTCTGCGAATCTGGTTTCATCCACCAAGCACCTCATCGCTATTTTTATTATACCTGAAAGTTTGCAAAACATAACAAAAAAGACAACAGATCTTTAACTCAATGTTATGGTTGCAAAACACATCAGAATGGAAAAGACAACAAATCTTTAACCCAATGTTTTAACTGTTGGAACTTTTGTTATCCTGAATGAAAACACACACAGAGACCCTGGTGTGCTGGACATAATAAAAAACATACGGTCACCCGAACAAACTGCGCTTTAATTCTCCCCATTACTGTGAAAAATCAACTAGGATTTGCAGTTTTAAAACAAAATAGAGTACTTGTCGCTTACTCAAAACAAGAGCAAAAGTGTTTGCTATAGCAAGCTTAACAACATTAGGCTACTCCTAAATCTTTTAGGAGCTGAAAACACGGAAGACAAGTTAGATTGCAGAAGAGTCATGCTGATTCTTAGTTCAATTTGTCGGTGGATTAAACCAACCCACATTACAGCTGAGTGAAAAAAAAAAAAAAATGTACTCTAGGAAGCTATTCCACATCAACATCTTACATGGAATATTTCAAGTCAGATTATCCTCTGTTCTGACATACAGCCACCTACCTAACATAAAACAACGCGAGGGCAACCCAGGCGAGAGAACCGAAGTGGGATGCCCTCTCCGCCAACGGCTGCCGTCACCCCCGGGCAAAGCCAGCCGCCTGCGCGCCGAGCAAGCCGAGGAAAACTCGTGCTCCTGCGCTGCCAACGCGCAGCCACTCGGGAAGTGAGAGCAACCGCCTTGCGCGAGCTGTTCCTGCCCCAGAAGCGGCGAAGTGGGGCGAGACCCAGTGCTTATCCCCCCCCTCAGAATGCCCCCGACCCTGCCAGAAGGCAAACTCCAGGGACCGAACACCAAGGCCCCAGAAACGCTCCACTTTCAAATTAAAATCTCTGCATAAAGGAAAAACAACAAAACAACACAAAAGCAACCACAGTTTGGAAGAAAGGCCATGAGCTGAGCAAGGAAGTCAGTCAACACATGTAGCACCGCTACCCTCGTTATCTCCCAACAGCACGGGCAGTTGGAGCAGGAAGAAGCTGGTTTTCTTGCTGGAGATGCGGGGAGAAGAGAGGCATCCCAAGCAAACAGCTCAACCTCTGGGGACATCGTAGTGATTTTCTGAAGGCCACAGCAACAGTACGTGATAAGTCTCAGTCTAATTCTTGTGATATCTTAACAATCTTGAAATTTGTCAGTGGCAATTTTGCAAACAGTCTTTGATAAAATCTCAGTTCTACAATGAAAACAAAAACAGGAACCAAGGGTATGAACCACATCTCCACTCTCCTCTGCAAAGTTCAGCACAGGAAAACAAACTTAGAGTAAAGGTGACCAGGTTACAACCACCTACTTATCTGGTTCAAGCACGGAAATGAAAATCTCATTTCAGGTAGCTTCACCACGAGCAACCTGGGAACCCAGCTCAGATCTTCCTCCCTTCGAGCATTGATCACATTCCCCCTTACAAAGCCTGAGACTAAAACAAATTGTGCCTTTTCTTGCCTGCAGAATTCTCCACCCTCGCTGCATGATGCAACGTATTTAAAAACCAACCAAACAAAAAAACCCACATTATATTGTCTAAAACAGATCTTGAAATCAGAGCAACTAAACCTAGAAGCTTTTGGAGGAAAGAACGCCACGTGATTTGGATGAGAAAGACCCTCCTGGCTACATGGAGCCAGCCAGGTACAGAGCGCTGGCACCCGTGGTGCTCCACAGCACGTCTCCGGGCTGAAGCGACGACTTCCCACACAGCATGGTGGCAAAACCCGAGACAAACCCAAGTTCTGAGGAAACCAGAACTCTGCTGCTGAGCAAAACCTGACTTCTCGTCTTCCCACGATGATGCCCCGGGTCAAGGGGGACCAGCTCTTTTCAGCACTAGAACAAGCGTGCATCCGTCAGCTCCCCGTGCTGGAGGCAGCGGCGGCTTCAGGAGCACGCTCTTTTTGCGGGTGAGCCTGAAGGGCTGGCAGAGAAGACGAGGGGTTTAAGTTCACAGGATGGTCATGTGAAGCCAAGTTCCTCAAGCGTAGCCAAAGGCAATGTCAGGCTACACTTAAAATGCTCTGATTATCCCACAATGCTACAAAATTCATTGAATTGTTTTCCTGAATATCTTACTAAGGCAGACCAGAACCATCACATCAACAGATTAAGCAAACACCAGTAAGCATTAAAAGAACTGCAGAGTTTGGAGAACTGTGGGAATCTTAATCTCATACAACAGAAAAATATTAAGTGTTTTACAACAACAATTCAAATCCTGCTTCTAGGACTTGGGGCCTCTAGGAAGAGGCACCATATTCATGTTTTCCTTGGCTAGACTGACACAGTTGGGGAAAAGCACCAGGCAAAATTTCAGAAAGGCACGAGTTTGTCTTAGAGGAACAGTACCACAGTGCTGCTCTTGCACGTGGGCAAAGCAGCCCACAAAACTGAAGTAAGTTAAAAATACACACATCAGGAGTAGCGTATGGAGATCAAAGGTATGCGCATATCAGCGACAGAGTTAGGAACCAGGACTCAAAGCTCCTAGTCCAACGTTGAAAGCACGCTATTAAGAAACAGGCTCAAATCACAGTACTGACCTCATGAAAATCTTCTTACAAGGTATTGTTACTGCATGTTTAAAGAAAAAGCTAAGTGTTCCAGGTGACTTGCAATCTATTTTTATAAAAATCAGTTGAACTCCATGCAGCTAGATATACTTGAGCGATTTTAGCAAGCATGTTGAACCAGGTCACCTGTGGTCTTTAGAAATACCTAAGAGAATGCAGAACAACTTTAAATTAATGGACTTGCTGTACTGCACAATACTTTATTGTCCTTATTTAACATTTAGACCTATTTATATCACTCACTAAAGGAATTCATCTAACCAACTTGCTGTTCTCTGCACAACCTAATTCACTAAACTCTCCAGTAGCCTCATGCAGGCTGTGCACAGATGTCTTCTAGATCCAGCTGTGCCAGTAAAGAAAAAAATTCTTATCCAACAGCTTTCTTCCTGGTTTTTAACACTGCCAGAGGTTACCATCACCCCGCTCCAGCTGACAGCAGAGACCATGACAATGAAAATAAGCCAGGTTCGTTTCATTAGACTCGCTCCCTTGGACAGCTTCAAGCTCATGAGCGCTCAGAGCGGTAGCTGGGGAGGAGACACGACCTCTACCAAAGGGGCTGCGACTACTCACTGGTTTCCCTTCGCTTGGTCCCGTTCTGGGCTCAGACTCGGTGGTTACTTGGCTTTCCATCTGCTTGGCTCTTCCACCTAAATAGGCAGACACTGGTCTAAATACCTACTGCTGTCATTCATCCTACACGAAGGACTACCCCTGAGAAGCTTCCAATAGCAACAGGTTTGCCGTAAAACCCACAACACTCACTCGTATCTGCTTAATTTAGCACCATGTTGTGGCAAGTATCTCAAAGGAAAGAAAAAACGAGCGTAGTATAAGAAAGGAGGGTATGTTTGCTGAATCATCTGTTTACGTCATAAATTTATGGTCCAGGAAATTCTCTTTCTGAAGGAAACCTCTATCTGCTTTTCTCCGGACAAGCCAACAGAAGTATTTAACCTGTGGTGGTAGCAAAGAAACAGGAAAAGCATTTGTTACATGTTGCTATTAAAAATACAAACAAAGCTTTGACTAGGAGTTACAGCTGCATTTGCAGAAGTCTGTGACCTGAAAGTGACTCTCCCATATGGACTTAGTTTTAAGAGGGGAGGGAAAAAAAAACCAAACAAACCAACCACCCAACCCTGATCCTGCACCAGAGATCAGCACCAAGATCATCTGCATCCAAACTGAAAGTTTACTGCAAGTTTAAACAGAAAATTCATAAAAGAAAGTCTGACACTAACTTCTTTTCCCTCCCTTAGGGGATACAGAAACTCAGCTGATTTATTAAAGCCTCAAGCTTTTATTTAAACAAATATCTAACTTTCTGGCATGCAAAAATAGCTCTTCAAGTATGAACTACCATAAAATAAAGGAATGATGTTTTTACATGTAGGATGATTACATTACACTGGCCCTGACACTCGTAAAAGCTTTGCCAACCACAGAGTGAAACAAGGCCAGCTGGTTTAATTTCAGATATTCATTATCCTCGGGTCAATGTCCGGACAGATCTATTCCTTTCCAGTACACAGAAGAGAGTGGTACTTCAAAACTTATTAGTCAAAAGAGAAACAACAAAAAAAATCCAATTCCCCAGTGAACGTCTAACAATTTTGCCCAATAATGAAGAACGGGCTAAATTCCCAATTAAGAGCCTGCAGTAAGAAGTCACAGAGGGACACCAGAGACTTGTTTTCAAAGCATCTTTTCCAGCATGACAATTAGGTTTTTACCTTTCACTAAGGCAACCTCTGATACGGTTAAATATTTCTTTTTTTTTTTTTTTTTAAACACTAAACATCTTGAAGTGTTGTGTTTTTTGATATGACAAAATCCACCAGGCCATTAAAATTCAAACTTTTTTAAAGGGAAAAATTATGAATTACACTTAATACAACCCTCTTGATTTTTCCTATGCAAAATACGACACAAATCCAGGTGTAACTCTGTATTCTAGACTACCAGTTCTCATAGAAATCCACCCATTTGTCAGAAAGCCTCCATGAGTACGAGGTATATACAACCTCAAACAGAATCACAGAAGGGATGAAGTTGGATCGACCTCTGGAGATGATCTAGTCCAACCCCGCTGCTCAGTGCTGGGGCAGCTAGAGCAGGTTGACCCAGACCATGCCCGGTCGTATCTGCACATCTCCAAGGATGGAGAGCTCACCATCTCTGCTGGCAATGCTCTGCCTCGTGCAGCCCAGGAGGCCGTCGGCTTTCTTTGCCGCAAGGGCACATTGCTGGCTCGTACCCAATGTTTTGCCCACCAGGACCCAAAGGACCTTCTCTATAGAGCTGCTTTCCAGCTAGTCAGGCCCCATCCTCTCCTGGAGCATGGGGTTATTCCTGCCCAGGTGCAGGACACGCACGTCCTTTTGCTGAACTTCATGAGATTCCTGCTAGGCCACTTCTCCAGGTCCCTCTGAACAGCAGCACAACCCTCCAGTGTCTCAGCCTCTCCTCCCAGTTTGTATCACCTCCATCTCAAACTTTGCTGACAAACAGCAAATTAGACTGGGGCACAAAGGGGAAGGCGGTGTTTTCAAATTTAAATAGTAATACTACAAATAACAACTTAGAGAGGACTTGGAAAGAGATAAAAACAGAATTCCCAGAAAAACAGCTTCAAAACAATTGTGGTTAGGAATCAGGCAGGCAGGAGAACAGGTTTAAAACAACAGTGGTTAAGAATCAGGCAGGTAGGAAAACATTAAGCTCAGGTTTGTATTTGTAGGCAATAACAAGTGCAAGGCTCCAAGGAGACAGATGCTGGCCTGCCGGACAAAGGGCAGCTTGTATTTGCATGCAGTCGAAAGCTGTTCTGAAAAAGGACAGCTCTTGCTGCTGCTAGGAGTGCTTACCCGGTCAGCTGTGGCTCTGCTTTGTTATGCCTTGTGGTTTGCAAAAGCTTTCAGCATCACCCAGAACGGCACCAGGTCCAAAGTACTTCCTGGTAACTCTATTAATTGTTTGAACTGAATTTGAATATTCACGATAACATCACATCACTACCACTGCTACTGTTCCGAGAATCAAAACCACACTGAAGTTCACCAGATTAGTGCATGTGGCAACATTCATTTATTGCAAACCATCCAGGGAAAACCATGCAGTAAAAATAAGCTCTGTTTAAGCCTTTGCAAATATCACCGCGTTTACGTCCAGGAAAAAAAAAAAAAAATCTAAGCATGATTCTTTTGTAATTAGCTATTACGCATTGCAATGACTGTCTTGGGATGTAACGCAACAACAGAAACTCCTGGTGCCTCTTAGGACTATTTTAAATAAGGCCAGATAGAGCGAGTGTTACAAACCCTCTACTCACAGGGCAGGGCCGGGGGGATGCCCCGAGTGGCACTGCAGGATCACAAGCCATCAGGTCCTAAGATTAACTAGGACAAGCGTGATTTCAATACTCCTGTTTCACTTCCTATTTCCAGGTGAAGGCGTTCACCCACGTTCACCCACCAACCCTCCGAGGGCAGGCGATAAGTCTAAGCTGCAATGCCCGTGTCTGTACCTGCAGACTGAGCAGCACCAGAAAACATTCCCAAGCAGCAGGGCCCTGCCGTCTGCCCCGCCACCCTGCGGGAGCAGTCCCTGGCACAGCTTTGGCTCATGCAGTTAGCAAGCTCCCAAACAGTGTCTGAGCGTGGTTCGGGAGGCAGCACGGGACGGGGACCGTGCCCAACATGGTCTGCATGTGGCCAGCGTCCTTGGACAGCGGGGACTTGAACAGCACGCACACAGACCCTTCTGTGCCCACGTGCACCAGTGCAATGGCACGGTCTTGAATTTACTAGCACACACACAGGCAATGACTGCTGCTTGCACATGGATGCACACAACAATAATCAGGTCTAAGAGATGGGAGTTTCCTATGTATATAGGAATAAATCACTACATACACAAAAATTCAAGGAATTACACACACTTCTATGTTTGCACATGGGTATCTTGTTTTCCATGACCAACATTTTAATTATTTTTGGCATTTGACCAGACTTAAGACTTGTGCACTTTGTTTGCAAGACAAACATGACAACAGTTCAGAAATGGGAATGTTATTTCACCAGTCAAAAGATCATTGATTGCTTATAAAATGTGTTACAATTCTGTTAGACACTTAGAGCTGGGTTTTGGTTTTGTTTGTAGGGTTTTGGGTTTGGTTTGCTGTTAGGTTTGCTTTTGTTGTTGGTGTTTTTTTGTTTAGGTTCTTTGTTTTGTTTGGTTGGTTTTTGTTTGTTTTGTTTGGTTGGTTTTTGTTTGTTTTGTTTGGTTGTTTTTTTTACATTTACTGGGCCTGAAGATCATGATCCTGTATTCCAACAGCTCATAAAAAAAGGTTTATATATAGCTTTTCACGGTGGAACAGCAGTATGAGAAGAGTATGTCTAAAAGAAAATGATGCCCTTTTAACTCACGTTATGCTCATTATCAACCTGTATTTTATCCCTGCCATTTCATACACTTCAGAATGCAACTTTAAGGCTTCTATCATTTCATATGATAGCTTGAAAATAAGTCTTAGGTAACAACTTGCCCAACGTTGCACAAGTGACAGGCTGTTTTTGGCACACTGTGAGTGAGGACCCAGCTGGCTTGCTGCAAACCAGTCAAGAGGTAAGTCATCAGGACTCCCTCCCCGCTTACCACACTCTGAGGAAGAGATACTTCCATTCCATGAAAGACGCTATTTTCATACACATATTCTGATAGACCAAACGTCAAGATATTTATGTTTCAGAGAAGCAACTGCTTCCTATACACACAGGCTATTCTAGACATTGTTTGTTTAAAGCAAGTTTTATGAAAACTCTGTTATCTTCTTTCTTTAAACTCTGAGGACATTGACAGCTGTGCTTAAAAAAAGTCATTGTTGATTATTATCACGGCACAGATTAATATTCACACTTCCACAGTGAAAAGCCTAGGAAGTGGCTGTAGATAACTAAAAAACCTGCTATCTTACAGTTTTATGCCTAGAAAATGTACATTCACAAGTATGGTGCTGGTCATCAGTTTAGATTTTTTCCCCTTTTTTTTTTTTTGAGACATGTAAATCTCAAATACCTACTAAACTTTTCACCATTTTTGAAATGCTGATTAACATACAAAAGAAGATCCCTTATTAAATGGGGGAGGTTTAGTTGTATTCATTCCAGTAGCCCAGTTAGTGGCCAACTGATCACACAAGCATGTTTATGTAACCACAATCTATATTCTTGTTAGATATTTAATGATTTTAGACAATAAACAGCCAGCTTTATCACGCTGCACTGTTTAATGACAGAACACGCATTCAATAAAAATGTAACCCAGCAGTAAACTGTGATTGGAGGCTTATTCCAACCCCGATAACTTCAGTGCTCTATCCCACAGCACACACCCACAGACCAAAGTTGCACCACTGGCTGTTTCACCTGGAGAACGACCCGGAGGGCAGGTGAGGAACAGGACGAGGAATTTCTTAAATAGGCTTTGCTGGAAAACCCTCGATGGCAGAAAACTACACTAACTGACAAGAAAATGCCAGTGAGACTCTTAAAACCTTAAATACCTCTAAAAGGAGAGCTTCTTACTGCAGCACTTCAGTCTCAGAAAATACTGTATCAGGCTCATTTTTGGAATGTGAACAGATATTAGCCACTCCTAGGACCTGTTGCTCTGAAGATCTAACACTGCTTTAGCAGAGGGCAAGACGCACTTTATCTTGCTTCACTAGAATGCATAAATTAAAACTCTTGTTTTCGAAAGATTTTGTAGAGATGCACAAGCAAAATACCGCAGACACAATACATGAGCTTGACTGATTCCATGCACACTTTGCATCAAGAGGAGGGAAAAAGCTCTTGAAAACTGAACAAAATTTGGAAAAGAGCAAAAAGTAAAGAAATTCCCAAGTTTTGGCTGTTTTGTTTTGTTTTTTTTTTTTTTAAATAGTTTTATTTCTCTCTTCTGTTCAAACCAGAGATCAAGTATGATTGTAATGCCAATAATTAGGCCTTCCAATCATGAAGTATTAATGCTGGATTATTACATTTACTGTAATTCATCCCAATGCATTCAGCAGTGGTAACTTTAAGCATAGTAAGAGAACAGTACCATAGAAGATTACTGTTTAACTAACAATATGGTAAATTGTTAGGTATAATGTGATGTATTCCTATTCACCCTGGTTTGAGCTGTGGAGGAAAAATAAGTAAGGACATTAAAAAGCAATATGCAGTGCTAACAAATCCAAAACACGTATCTGAAAGCAATTTTAGAAAGATTAGTGAACATTGCTGGCACTAAACCTTATTCTACAATTTCAGTGCTCAGCGTATTAATTTACTACAAAAAGACCTTGTTTAAAACTTGGTTCATAGCAAGCCTGATAAACCGTAAAAGTAAAAAGGATGAAACATAGGCTGTAATCCCAGAATTTGATTGGGAGCTGGATTCATGCATTTTGGAGAGCTTCAGCAATTTCTTTGGTGTTCTATGGGTGGAGTATATCAAATATTCTCCAGATTTACCTGGCTAAATAAAAACATTATACTAAATCAGGTGAATGCAAAGCATCTGTATTTTCATTTATATACACATACATACGTGTGTGTGTATTGCCTGAAAGAAAATAATTTTAATTACTGTGTATTTTACCAAAATAGAAAGGAAATAATTTGTTTTCTAGGGTGGAGAGAGAATAAAGTCTGCAGGAGCCCCATGATTAACATAGTCAAATAAAACATTCATAAAATAAAATACTACAAGAACTGTAACAAGAATAAGAAATTTGCAAAAAAGAGGTCTGTTTTGCAATACAAGAGATTGGGAAGGCACCCAGCGATCACATGCCATCTGCACCACAAACAGGAATTGCACACGTCGTATGAAATCCAGAGCATTAGCTGCGGCAGAAGAAAAGTCAGAGCAACCAGAACATCTGTCTAGAAAATAGCCTGGAAACGCATTGCACGGGTGACGCAAACCAGCCAAGACTGCTAATGAAGACACTCGGTGTCTGTATAAAGCATGGCACGGCAGGGTCTCGGGTACCTTGCTTTGGTGAAGGATGCAGCCCTGCTCCAGCGCAGCCCTTCCACATGCCCAGCCAGAGACTGTCGGTCCCAGTCCTGCAAACACAGGTCTGTGGCACGCCGTGCAGCAATGACACGCGGCAGAGGTAAGCGTTTACCAGAGGGAAGAGCTGGTTACACTACAATTACTTTGGGATATTAGAAACCACGTCACCTATCGTAATGGCCCACTGAATGTCTGATGTGAGCCGGTGCTTTTGTTACTGTTTTAGAAAGACTGAGGGGGAAAAAAAAAGTTTTACTCCTATCAGAGGCTGCCCTGTTGGGCAGTGGGTGCTGGAGGTAAAAGCAGCAGGAGAGGCCGAGGGAGGTGGGTTTGTTCAGCTGGGAGAAGAGAAGGCAAAGGGGCTGTAAGTGCTGCCCACCTGGCAGCCCTCCACAGGGACAACCCAGTCTGCCTTTTCACAGAGCCTGCAGCAAAAGGCCAGGTAGTAACCACCACAAGTTGAACCTGGGGGAATCCCAGCTAAATAAAAGGACACATTTTCCATGTCTTCGGGTGCTTAAGGAGTGGGACGGGGCCCAGAGGCTGTGGAGCCCTCACCACTGGAGATTGGCGACGCTGGACCGGAGACAACTCCACGCAACCTGCTCCAACATTGCCCGGCTTAGAGCCAGGGCTGGACCACACGGTCTCCATGGTGTCCAGGCATCCCTTGCAGCACTGGTGTAGGGCTCGGTCCCCTCCACTAACTGAATCTGGCAGCAACTCCTGCAGAGGGTCTGTGGCACAGCCCGCAGCGTCCGAGACCAGGAGATGTTATAACAGATTGCTTCCAGATTGCATGCAGCAGCATTAACTCCTAATTCCTACTAAATACATGCATGCAGAGAGGAAGGTGGACTGGGACAGTCATGTCTGCTCTCTGCAAGGCCTGTGGAAGAGCCAGGAGCTGCTGCACAGTGACACTGCAAGCTGCGGAGGCCCTCAGCTAAGTTTGATCACCGATCAGCATCTATCTGTCCCCACGAGAGACAAGTGTGTGACAGATTCAGGACAGCAGCGTTACAACCCCAGCTCCATCCGCTGCGCAGCCAGGTGATGCTGGCGGGTTGCTTTCCCACTTTGCGCCTCGGTTTCCCTGGTGATGCAGGAGAGGTGTGCGGCTCAGCGGTCTACTGGGGCTGGGGGTGAGCCAGCAGACGGTGTGAAACACAGAGATACAGAGCCAGAGACCAAAGACAGACCCCAGACCTTCAGAGACACTAGAAGTCTGATATCTGAAGGGAATTCAACCTGTACTTTTCACCTATTCGTTAGTTGTTACTTCTTTTATCTATTGTAATAGCTCAACTGCGGTAGACTTCAGCTCAGAGCAAAAATTAGGAACGTCAGTTTTCAGAAGAAGACTCCATTTTCTGACACAGTTTGTTTTCCTGCATGAATCATCCTATTATCCAACCAGAAATGAAATTAGATCTTCCAGCTCTCAACTGAAGTTAATAATTAATGTTACTGTACGAGTTTCTAGTCTTCCCTGGTGAAGAAACTCTTTCAAACACATTAACATTTCAATGAGTGCTGCTGTCAGTCAACCCAGCACTTCACTCCTTTGGCCTCTCTTCTCCATCTTGATCAAGTTTCTTTTGTTAAAAAAAAATATCAAGTTATATCCTCCAGCAGTACCTCTTTCCCCTTAAGGCAAGCCCAACCGTAAGCTCTGCTGCCCAAGGATTTCTAGTTCTGGGGGATGAATCACCCCCGTTACAGTCTCTACCCAGATTAGGGGAGGAAAAACCAGCCACTCAAACCAGTGCCTGAGCCAAGCTGATAGAGAAGGGATCCACTCTCAACATAAACAACTAGTGCTCAGGCTTTGGTATCCTGGTTGTATTCTTGCTGTTTCCAACATGCTTGCACTCTATGTTCCACCTCTTTCTCCCTCCCTTCCTTTCCTACTCGCTTTAAAAAAAAAAAAAAAAAAGCAGCCCTTTACAAAGATTTGACTTTTTTTGTTCGCAAAGAGTATTTGTCATTTACATGTATACTCTAGGGCTAGCAAGCTCTTACAGTTGAAAACTATGGTGTCTCATAAAAGAATGACAAAACTGTGCAGTTTCTAACTCGGGCTTAGACTGCTTAGATTTGGGGAATTAAGCAGTGAGCAGACACAGACCCTCCTGGCTGGAAGGACAGCAAATCCCACAATGGAAGCCGATGGTTTCCTTCTCCAGTGCCCACTGACATGCGAGGATACATTATCAACAGCCAAAGATGTGGACAGAAGTTAAGGTACTGTGAAAAATAGCTGTAGTTCAAAAAATAAAGAAGTATTAACAAGAACATGCCCAATGCAGGAGATTAAATTTAAGTAATTTAGCTACAAGTTATTTCCTATGCATTTAAGACATTTTTCAGGAGACGGAAAAGTAGTTACTATCTTTCTTTTAATTAAAGGACATATGATCGCTGCTCAAAAATGCCAAAGGCGCACCTGAGTTAATATACACTGTTGAAATAATCAAACACAGCAAGTCCTTCACTAGCAAATCAATGGGATTGGGTAAAAAAATACATTACTTCTGCTTGGAGGAAAATTAATAAATAGTTTACTGCGTTTTTTTAAAATTAAGTTATCCAACTGCAGAGCTACGTCAGCGTTCATTTGTCGATATGATCTCTAGCATGGGTTAGCAGCGTTTACATCCACATCTTATATTCAGTGTGCAGACCGGTGAGCAATGCATTCAGTCCGAAGGCAGCCAGACCGCACTGGTAGCTGTATTTGTACCATGGAAATGCTGTTCATACCCGAGGCATTTTTTTCCCGTTAATAAAATATGCTCATCTTTTTCACATTGAAAAAGAAGAGACCCATATAAAAAAAGGGAAAAAAATACAGTGATACTGAGAACTTTTTTGTTTGTTTTATATAAATAATTTCTGCACACATATTCAGGATGGAATGCTTGGGCGTTTTTTGTTTTGGGGGGTTTGGTGTGTTTGCTTTGGTTGGTTTTTTTTTGTTTTTTAATTGTATTGATTGCTCATAGGGAACTCCTTAAGAATTTGTGAAATCCTATAAATAAATGGATTGTTGCTGGACAAAGCTCAGAGGTTAGCTCAGTCACTTGTTCCCAAAATGGTACTTGACACTGACTAGACTAAGAAGCACTCATTAAAATATTCAACACTCGTTATCCAAAACAAAGGATGGACTTTGTGTTCTGCCAGGCATTCTGGATGCAAAATGTGGCTCAATGCACTGAACAAAAGCCACATTCAGAATCAATGTATGGCAGAAGATCTGCAATAAGGTCAGTCATTCATCATCTCGGAGCAGGACCTCATCCCAGAGAAACACAGATGTGTGTTCTTGGAAGAAACAGAAAAAGAAGGGAGCAGAGGGCACAGCAATTCAAAATTCCTTAGCCAAGTCACAAGGCATTGAACAGCTTCCACCTCATCATCTATGGTGTTAGGAATGCGATACGGGGTCAGTGACAAGCAGGTAGAAGCAATAATTTCTGCACCGCAACTGGTTGCAGTCTGAAAGTTACACAACCAGTATAAAGTTTTCAAGATTCCAGGGTTTCATATTCATTTCCTTGGCTGTATCTAACTCAGCAGCCTGTGATTACAAATCTAAGCCATTTTCATAACTATTAACATCTTAGCTCATCATTTTAGACATAAGAGTTTTATACTGACCTTGAGCCTAGTCCTGAGGCACAAGACATCTCTCCCCAGAACAGCAGACACTCACCACTGAAGCAGCATGGGGAGCTAAACCAGAGCTTTGCAAAGGGCGTGCTTCCAGCACCACGGAGGCTTTCACTGTTAAAGAGCTCAGTCAAGAACACTGAGAACCAAGGACAGGATTTTTTTTTTTTTTTCCCCAAGCCAACAAACGAGTATTATGGTGAATGAAGTACAGCAGCGAAAAGCTCTTGGGATAATACAAATTAACAGAACAGGTCTGAAGAACAAAGTCAGTTTCCTCCAGGCAGGTTTAAATGAAATTGTGTCCCCTTTCAGAAATGACAAGGACGATCTACAGAAACTCCAATTTTGCATATAAATTATTACTGTGGCTACACAAAGCAAAGGGAGGAAAACAGCTAGGAGCTGCTGCAGAGACACCAAAATCCAACTGCACACAGAATTGCCTCCTTTAGCAGGCTACCACTTCTATTTATGTTGGGAGTTTCAAAACAATATATATCCTTAGACATTTTATGTAATGTTATTTGGCCTATACGCAATTTCATACTGCAGGTGCTTATACTGAATATAGCAAAATCTGCCCAGAAGATCAGGTACCAGCTCCAGAAAATGCAACCGCTGGTAAGGAACTTATGACACTAAGAAAAGTGCTAAATCGGTCAGCAAAAAAAGTCAAGTGAAGTTGACAGACACCAACAGCACTGCAAGGCAAACAAAATTAAATCATCCCTCCTTTATCTTGCCTCTCCCCCCCGCCACACTTTTTCAAACCTAACTAAAAGCAGCTTTAAGTTGTTGCCAAAGGAACCCCAAAACTTAGGAAATGCATAAGTTACACACAAAACCACGCTGCTGTGGCCCTAGATTAGAACCGAAGCCATCAGTAAGGGAATCCAGCTGTAGTATGTGCAGAGATGCCATCACGAAGGACTACGAAGAAAAAATTTCCTAAAACAATACTCCAGCAGTGCTAGTGCACAATACCAGTGTAAGCCATTTTGTTTGTTAAGACTTTAGACAGACTGTGTTAAATCACCAAACACAAAATAAGAATGAGAGTAGCTGTGCTGAAATTTATTTGGCAAGCAGAAAGTTTGATGCAAAAAGGAAAAAAAAACCCAAACAAAAAAACCAACAAAACCACAAACCCCAAACTTCCTGGCATTACTATACAATCCAGGTAACTTCCCATTCCCAGCTGAATACCACTCAGACAACAAAAATCATCTCAAAAGCAATAGCGTTCTCACAGGTTCAAACAGAGGATTTAGTGGGGAGAACCAGTCCAGCATACTCGAACTGCACTACTAAGTCAAAGTCTGTTTACAAAGTCTTCTGGGCTCTCCTCTCCACCCAAGTTCCACAGGGAACATTAGCAAGTGCCGAGTACTCACTTAAAAACTGCATGCAAGATCTCCAATAAACAACATGTATAACTCACAAGCAATTGCCAAGAAAGTTCAGTTACAGAAAGTTATCTGAATGCTTTGTCAAACTTTTGGCTTTTTCATAAAACCCCCACAAAGCATTATGAAGAAATTTAGTTGAAGCTGTGTTTTGCAGGCAACATTTCAAAAGACAAATTAACTCCGAACACCGAGAACAAGAAAAGACGCAGCATTTTACCCTGTGTGTTCAATGACAACAGTCTCCTAGATGAATTTGCTAAAGCAATACAGAGGGACTGGTGAAGACACATCTTCTGAAATGAAAGCAACTTAAGCACAAGATACTTTTCCCAAGAGATCAAGTAGACTTTCAGACCCCTAAGCTAACCTACCCAGGTATCAACAATTTACAAGCAAAAAGGAAGCTTTAACACATCAAAAACAGGAAAGAAAAAAAAAAAAAAAAAAGACTTGGACACAGTGGACTCTGGGGGACCAAACCGTATTTATTTGGATTAAACCNGGAAAAAAAAAAAAAAAAAAAAAAAGGACTTGGACACAGTGGACTCTGGGTGACCAAACCGTATTATATTGGATTAAGCCTAACTGCAATTTCCCCAAAAGAGCGCCTGTCCCCTCCACCACCATGCACTCTCAGTACCTTCCTTCCATCTGATCCACCACTCCTACAGGCACAGAGTAAGTCTGGTCAGCAGGTCAATTTGGCAGAAAAATAACCCAACAAGAGGTTCATTTTCTGCCAGTTCAATTCACTGACCTGACTAGGTTTGCTGCTCTTGGTTACTACATCTGAGGGAAGGGAAGGGGTCAAGTCAGATTCATCAATTCAATGTGACCCTATGCTGCCGTAACTTTATCCTTCTGCTTCTTGATAGGGCGCTGTAGTATACACATTCTTACTGTACACAGAAGGGAAAGAAAATGGTTTGAAAGGTTTGCCGAATACAAAATGAGTGTTTTGTGAATAGGTGAGCTTCACTTATTCAAAAATCTGCAAGCCTCAATCCAATGTTGCATCAGGGACCTAGGAGGAAGGAAGAGGTCGCAGCTACAGCAGAGCCATCTTCTCTGGTGGTGGTTTGCAGGTCCACAGCAGGAATTCCTAACCCAAGGAATCAGCCTGGCATCCAGAACTACCTAATATCTGCCGAATCTGAGCTTGCTTTCCAACACAGGCTGTGGAGGTAATGGGAACAGTCCCAGTCCTGGGCAGGGCAAGACAATAGCTTGTGTGGCACAAATCATAGCCCGTTTCATTGAGGGAGGCTTTGCTACCAGGGGAAATCTGAAAATCGCTGGCCTAGAGAGACAGACTGCCAAATAACAGCTCTGTGAAGCAGTGTCCTGGTTTTGGCTGGGATAGAGTTAATTTTCTCCCTAGTAGCTGGCATAGTGCTGTGTTTTGGATTTAGTACGAGAATAATGCTGGTAACACGCTGATGTTTCAGCTCTTGCTAAGCAGTGCTGACACTAGTCAAGGACTTTTTCAGCTTCCCATGCTCTACCGACTGAGAAGGCTGGGGATGCACAAGAAGCTGGGAAGGGACGCAGCCAGGAGAGCTGACCCCAACTGCCCAAAGGGCTATTCCATGCCATATGGCGTCATGCTCAGCATAGAAACCAGGGGGAGCTGGCCAGGGGGAACTGCTGCTTGGGGACGGGCTGGGCATCGGTCAGCAGGTGGTGAGCAATTGCATCACGCATCACTTGCTTTGTATATTCTTTTATTACTATTTTATTTCAATTATTAAACTGTTCTTATCTCAACCCACAAGTTTTTTTTCCACTTTTACTCTTCCGATTCTCTCCCCTATCCCACCAGGGAGAGAGTGAGCGAGCGGCTGTGTGGCGCTCAGTTGCCAGCTGGGGTTAAACCACAAGCAGGTATCATTCAGATGTATTTATTCTCTATTCCTAAGCATTTTCATAGCGGGGGTGGTGGAGGGGAACATACCACACAAAACTTTGATGCCTAGTCAAACTGGTGAACTCGGAGGGATGCTGCAGGGAATGACAGAATGAGCAGGCTGGAGAAAACGGCGCTAAGAGGAAAAGTACAAGTTCCTCCCATATAACCGCGAGGGATGGGAAGATGACTAAAACAGAAAAAAGTCACAGCACAATAGGTAGGTTGCCAAAGATGCGAGGCAGTAATGAGTGCGAGAAATTAACATTAATCACTAAGCCTTCAACCTTTTGCAACAACTTTGTCTTGTTTCATTTTGATCATCTCAGAGGAAGAAGCATGGCAGCTTTTTAGCTCAGTAATTTTCCAACTAGACTGTACTCCATCTCAGCAGCAGCACGGCCAGAACTGTCGCTAAATTCTAAGTCAGCTGAAACAAATGGAAGAATCCCACAAGTAGTCTTTCCCATTCAAGTCATTGCTTGAATACAAGAGGGTAATTTTTATTAAATATTCTTTAAGAGTGCTGGCCAACCCAGCAGACTGTTTCACTGGCATGCAAAGCCTACTACTTAATTTGCTACTATTTTCTGATGGAAACATCTAAGTATTTCTGCATGCGAGGAGTACTATCTCCTCGCAACATTTTTAGCTCTCAAACAGTGATATGCTCATGCTATTCTTTCCTCATCCAGCCTTCCTTAAAACCTACACGTGAGGTCAGAAAATTGTACAAGATAATAGTAAATCAATATACCACCTATCCTGTGCTCTCATACACCTCCTGCCTTTAATACCTTTCAGGTACGTAAAGCATTTATGGAATATTGGTGGGGGGGAATTTCTCTGTGAAAAAGCTTTTCTAAGGTGATCACATAGCGCAGATCATTCTCTGCTTCCACTTACCAATAACCACGCCTTTCCATTTCACTGGAAGACTCTTGTTCAAAAAGAAAAATCTCTTTAGTATCAGTAAAACAGCAAGCATGTTTCAGTCTAAGCCAGGTAAGACTAGGGGCTTACACAACACTAACGGCCAGTTTAACAGTGGAGAAGGGCTTAAACCCCTTCTGAAAAGTGTGATGAATACCACCTTTATCTAAGAAGACATAAAGAGCACAGATTGCAACCAGAGATCAGACGTGAAATCCAAAGGTCAAGAACTGCACCCGTCCTCATGCCCCAGTCCTTAACAGCAAAAAGCAGACGTGCTTACTCTTGCAGCCTTTGTTCATAACTCGGTATTTAACACCGGCACCAGCGAGGTGGAGCAGAAGAGTGCAACCGTCTGGTTTCACAGGTAGCAGAAACAAGATCATGATATCCAGCAGGAAGGAAAACAGAAATTGTCTCAAAATGTAAAAAGCTGTTGCTAGGCAAACACATGACTTGCGTGAATGCCAGAGCAAGAAAAATTCAGGAAGTCCAGATAAGAGCTGTGGACGGCTTTTTCCACACAGGGGTCCTGGATTTTCAGAGATATCACATTTACAGGGAACGTAACAAAAAAACATACATCACATGTTCCTGATAATGGGTTCTTCCTCACACCATCTGTCCTTACCAAAGGCAGCCACGGCTGCTGCCGCAGAAGGGCACTCTGGCGAGGTACGGAGCTTCCCGTGAGCTCTGCCCACAGGGACAGGGCGAGGGTCCCAGCCCTTGGGGGACAGCACATCCCCACGGCGGTTCCAGCCTGCCCCTGGTTCCCCAACAACCCCGGGAGATAAGCTAGCAGAAGGCGCCTTGGAAAGCAAAGCCAGCCCCAGGACACATCTGAAGACCGTTTGACCTCCTGACGGGAGCTACCTCGGCTCAGGCCTCCGGCAGCGCTGGCATGGCGCCGGGTGGCAGCGTCATGACAGCCCCAACGTCCACCAGCCCCGGCACATGATGCCAGGCTGGTGGACATCAGCTGCAAAGCTGCCTCACCTCTCCGATAAACATCAGGATGCCGAGCGTTAAACACACCGAAACCAGCCGGTGCTAAAATTCAGGTTTCCACAGCAACGCTAGCAATGACACACAGTGCTTCTGTAGTGCATTCCTGTGCTATCAAACACTATCGGCATGTGTATTCCAGCTTGCAGAGTTACACCGGCTTGAGGACCCTCATTTCATTTTCCAAATGCTGCAGTCCTGGCATCTGAAGTATAGAGCCTAAGCTGCCAAAAACCCAAAGGTGGTCACAGTGCTTAATCACGTCCCTTACTAGTTACAGGCTGCAAAAGTCATCTCACCACTCACCTTCAGACTCCCTCTCACATGGGGTTTGCTGCACGGGTTAATGGCTTTGCTTCTTGTGCAAGTTTTAGGAATTTGAAACAAAAACTCCATCCCTTGTAGGGCACAGACAAGCGAGGGCACGCAGTGCACGGCAGCTGAGCCAGCTCGCTGGTAGCTGTGTGGCGCAGAACACACTCGCACATGTTACGGTTACCTGCACTGAATTACATCTAATCGTCTCTCTCATGGAGTGAAATGAAGAAAAACAAATGTAGTTACAAGTAGTTCAGAACTGAACTGACAGGACTTAAAATAAAATCAGAGTCCATGACAGTAAGCACAATGGATTAAAGGTAAATTTTCATAGTGACAGCAGGATGAGAGAACACCACAGGTTTTTGCTAAATCAATTCAAGCAAGTGTCAGAGACATTTCTTTAATAACAATATCAATCAAAACACAGTGACTGAAGTCATGACCGAAATGCTTTAAAATATGCACCAGTTTCAACCCAAATTTTGGATGATATTCTAAGGAAAAAAGTGACACAGGTAGGCATATGATACCAGAAGATCTCCACAAGACCTGAAAACACGTTAGCTACAAACTTTACCGTCTTACTCTGAGGACTTTGAGGCTGCTTGTTAACGGTTACGAAGGACCCGCGGCTTTGTCAGCTTCCAAAAGGGGCTCTCCCAGGATCTCGCATTAAGAGCACGCAGGCATATGGTGACAAATGACCTCGTAAGTAATCCACACCCAGCTTGTAACCACCTAGCGGTAGCCTGTTTTACAACATTTAACTTTTAAACTACACTAGAAACTAGTAAGACAAAAACAAAACCTGACTGCGTGGCTTCACTTCACACCACCTCTGGTACAACTGCAGGACACTCCTGGAAAACACAGCTCTAACCTTGTCCCCCAGCCTTGGCCAGATCTGGCAAGCCTAGCACCTGCGGGACAAGGAGGTCTGCAGGACGCTCCTTGCTGCACCCACTTGTCCCCCTTCCCAGGGTTCAAGAAAAGCACAGCCACCGCCCTTGTGGGTGCAGCCAGGCCTTAAACTGAATTAGGTACAAATGAAATCACATCCTCAAGTCTGGGGAGGAAAAACACAAGAGCTTCTTTATCATGCTAATTAGACCACGGAATGAGAAGGTACCTTCTGGATAAGAGAGGCAACAGGACAACACCATCAGGATAATCCACTTTGTTTAAAAAAAAAAAAAAAAAAGGAAAAAATATATGTAGTGTTACCTTAAAAAAGAGAAAGATCCATTCAAGTTAACTGCCCATTATTTCTATTAAGGGCTGTTTTGAAATGTTACTGGGCCCCATGTTTACGTCTGGTTCTCAAACCTGTAGCCCAGCCTTACTGGTGGCCCGGTTATGCCCATTTCTGTTGCTGCCCAGCTCTCAAGTTGCTGCGGCACTAGCAAGGACCTGCACAGCACTACCTGGAGTCCTGACATGCCACTGGTGCTCCACCGGCTCGCTTGTGCAGGTACGCAGCCAGCCAGATGAGGAAGCCCAACAAATCAAGCAAAAGCCTCCACTGATTCCTCGAGCAAATGGTCACCGGGCAAAGGAGATGCCTTTTTAAACTTTGCTTTGACAGCTATTACTGCCAGAAAAGCACTCAAAAAAAATAATCAATTGCTTAGTCAGCCCAAAGCCTAATCAGCAGGATAAGCCGAGGCACACAACACAAATCTAGAATACAATAAACTCTGAAAAGTGGAAAAACCATGCTCTGAGAAACTATACATCTGTTACAGCACTTCAGCAGCCCTGGAGACTTCAGCATCATCAAGTAATTTGGATTGGAAGGGACATCTCTAGTCAAAGCTCCTGCTCCCACAGGGTCAACACTGACTTCAGACCAGCCGGCTCTGGGCTCCATCCAGTTGGGTCTTCAAAAGCGACTCCTCAACCTCTGCCCCAGAGCTGAACAGTACTACAAACTGAGGAACAGATGCACAAAAAGATACATGGCAGGTAAAACATTCTGGGCTTACTAGAGGTAGCACCACATGAAGGTAACAGAGCATATTTCTTTGATGAAAAAAAAATTGCTGCACAAAGCGTATGTTGTAACTCTTACTCATCAAGACTTCAGTGACACAACAATGACACAGCACAGCAAAGACTACTGTTAGTTAAACAGACAGTTACGGTCACAACAAGAAAGAAGCCTGCGAGGAAGGAGAAACACCTGTGGTACTCTCAGGCTGCTAATAGCCTAGGAAGATCTAGTTTTTCATAAGAATGCTCTTGGACTTGACTCCTGCAAGCCTCTTATCAACCATTGCTGTTAGAAGATGATTAGTACCAGAACCGTGGGCAAGAACTAGCACAAGATCTAGCCAAGGAGATGACAAGCCAGTAGAAGAAAGCCCTCCTGCTGGGTAAGACCATGAGGCAGGGAGGTACTACCAATGCAGAAGACAGGAAACAAGACTCATCCTACTTACTGTGCTATCTAATAAGCCTCTGCTCAAACAGCGAGTACCGGTGAGTCACCGTGAAGGACCCTGTCAGGACACAGTACTGTTGAGACCAGCCTACCCTGCAAGGGAAAACGAAATCACAAAGCATGAGAAACAGAAACGAGAAGTGCCTCCTCAGACCAAGGCCGCGGCATTATTCACGCAAAATCCTGGCTGAACTTGCATGTGAATTTCTAGCATTGTGTTTGTTATTTTCCTGCCTGACCTCCAGGAGTTAGCTTTTTTCTACAGACACTGGAAATGAGGAATAAAATACTAAGTGACAAGACCTGACCAGGTCAACTGAAACAAAACAAATAGACAGCAAGGATGAAAATAAAGGTCTTTCTCCTGCCCATCCAACCACATACCTCCACCGCCTATCTGAGACAACCGCAGGACTGTATGACTGTATAGCAGGCAAATTTAACTCACTGGAACAGCAGAAAGCTAACCTGTCCCAAATTGTGATTTATTTTTAATGCTTTTTGGCTAAACTGTATCAATTTCCCCTGATATCAGACTCATGCCAGCACAAACAGCAGGGAGGGATCACAGCTGTAGCTAAGGAAGGGTAAGGGGAAAGCAAAGCCATCCACCCTCCCCACTTCAGCTGCAACGAGATGTTAATTTAGCTCCTTTGATGTACAAAAAATAAATCACATCTTAAGAGCAACCATTTTTGTCATAGGTGAATGTCTCCTAACCATAAGGAAAATGCTACTATTCAGTCAGTAACTTGATGATATTCAAGAAGTTTCCACAAGTTTAGATAAGTAACTGTACCTCCACAACATCTAGACTGTTTGTGCCAGGTTTAAATATATTTGTAGCCATTAAAAATGGTAAAATTCCCTACTCAGTACAATGCAATGTATAGTACTGATGTACTTCTTAAAAATACACACACAGTACTTAGTTTTTGGCATTCCAATAAGAAAAAATAAATAATTGGAAAAAAACACCCCAAAAGTTCTAAATACTTCATACTTCGAGTGTTTCAAAGTCTACCACAGGGTACCAACAAAGAGTTATGCCCGAGGATATGCAACGTAAGCAGCGAGGCAGCTCCCTCGCCACGGCACACACCTTCTCAGGTGCTCCGCTGCTCAACTTGCCACTCCCTGTCCTCCTGATTCAGCTCTCTCAGCCAGTGCAGGGAAGTTTACCATCTCCTCAAGTGTCTGTCTGCTGAGCCATTTGTGTGTTAACTTTAGCACTAAGACTGCATTTCAAAAAAGAGAGGGGGAAAAAAAGCACGTACAAATAGAGCCAGGGAGGAGAGCCCAGTAATACTAAGACTTTAAAGAATCGCAACATTACCACAGCTATAAAATGAAATTGCATATACGCCATTTACGTATTCCATACAATCTGCAGCTATCATTTAGTTCACTAAAGCAAGACTTGTCCAAACCAGAGTATTTTCAAGTTCTTTTGGCTCAATAGTTATAACCAACGGCTAAGCCAATATTTTATAATACATATAACATCATCTTACTAAGAACAGAGGTTAAGCAAGTACATTGATGCTTGCTCTTTCAAAAGCAGCAACTCCTGTTGCTTTGTTAATAAGGCTAAATCAGCACAAGCAGAAAGCACAGACACACGGTTTTGCCCACACACCGTGTGGACAAACTTTCCTTTCACCAACTCCCGTTACCACAAATGTCATTACAGGCAAACTCAAGAAACCTTCATTTTCTCCACTTGTTTGCTAGGGAGTTTGTCCATTTAACATTTCCAGCAGGGCTACAGATGAGCTGTCTTCAGACAAACTTACCACAGATTTCATCAGGGTCAGGATTCTAGCCAAAGCGTTGGATTGATGAGATCCGAACACCCAGCTTAATAGCTCACAGCCACCAAATAGTCCTGCCCTCCTTTCTTCGCACAGACCCTCCACCACCACCCCAGAAGCTCCTGCCACATACCTCTGACTCTCATCACCTCTCTAGCAGCTACTGCAATTCCACAGCCCAGCAAAGAAATGGGCTGCTGCCTGCAAATTAGCAATTTGGGTCGTGGAAGGTCCCGAGATGCCCAATAGAAAGCAGGGCCGCCCTTTCAGCAGTGCAAATCCACTAGATTGGTATCAGCTGCTCAAGAAGCCATCACCTAACATCAGCAGCCTCCACCCCCTCTGCTGAACAGAGGCCCTAACCTCAGCCAGCGGTCTCACCTAACAACTCGCAGGTGGCAGCACCATGGACATTAGCTGGAGGCCCACTCGCACCCAGCTGCGCCCGCCCCAGCCTCCCCAGCAGCAGGAAACCAGGGTAACGAGGGAGCCACAGCATTCAGCCCGCTGCATTACACTGAACCCATAAATCCAGATTTCAGTTCATTTTAATAAACTGGGCTAAAGGACCTTTTACAGGAGCAGCCAATTCAGCTTCATTTCCAGATGCCTGGGCTGTCTCCATCACTGATGGCCTCAGCCTGGCCTCCTCCTTCCAACCACAAAACCTGACGCTTTTGTTCCACACCAGAACCTGTGGAGACTTCATCTGCCTCCCCTTGGCACAGAGCTAGCATGCTGGGACCACCTCATCACCTCCCCTCCACCAATTCCTCACTACAATTAGCTTTTCTAACACCTTCAGACTTTGCCATTTAACAGTTGTGTGAGGACTGAAAAGCTTTAAAAATAATTTTGAATTTAGTAGCATATCCAAGTGACGCTCTGTGACTTACTAGACACACGACGTCAGCCGAGATCCGAGGTGACGATCTCTGTGACCCTACAAGGCCACACATCGAAACCTTTGCCAGAGGTGCCACACACACCTCAAAGCTCTGAGGCTTTCTGAACAGCTGGGCAATGACAGCAGCTTTCCAGCGATCCCACATAAAACTGCCAAACGGATCCAGCTCTGCTTCGCGGATGACTGCAAGTCCCACCGCAACGCTGCTCACGCCTGGGAGCTAGTCCGGAACAGTCTGCAACTTTTGTGGCCTTAGGGGCAGAAGTTGGCTATTACAGAGCCAGACGGTCTACTGGCCGATTTAAGTTGTAGAGATCTACATTACCTAAGGAAGTACGTGTATAAAACGAAAAACCAGGAGGACACAAAAAGACATCCTTTAACTCATAGGTGTAGACGTACCAGCCAAAGGTACAACTGGGCCAGCAAATGACCTCCTATCCTGACTAAAAGCAAACACCAAAGAGAATAGGATATAGGCAAAACCCGGCAACATCGAAATGGTATTACCTCCTAGCTTCCAGGGACTTAAGGCTCAAGGACCTTTCAGAGACCAAATCTGTATCTCTGAATTGAAAACCAAGAAAGCGAGGCAATCTGTTTATAATAGAAAGTCAGTCTTTCATTTTCATTCAGGTTTTGGTTTTTTTGGTGGATTTTTTTTTTTTTTTTATTACTATTATTTCTTTTTGGACACAGCCGAATCAGGGTCTGATAGCTGCAATACTATGGTTTCCATTACACACTGGTCAGAACACCTTATCACTAGCTGGCCATAAGGAGGGGTGGCAAAAGCTTATAAAAATCAGCCAAGATTTTTTTTTTTTTTCTTAAAAATAAATGGTCATGTATTAAGTTTGTTCAAACAAACAAAAAAAGTTTGAGTGAAATGTCTCTGCTTTCATTTAGCAGAAGACGTGAAGCAAGATTTCATAGAGACACACCAAAAGCTAGGAAGAAAAGCCTGTCTGGTGTTCAGCAGAAAAAAATAAAATACTGAGAATGTGAAGCAATGTCCCTATTGTAATTTCTCAATGATTAAAAAGTTAAATACTTTTGTTGACTTATTTCAAAAGTTGATGACAGTTTACGTAAGTTACTCCACAGCATGAAGGAGACCTGGTATTTTCTCTCTCATCAGAGAAACTGGATAAATAGATAGACAAGGAGGACTGCAAGCAGAGCGCAAACCTGAAAAAATTCCTTTGGCTCTCCTCCCTTCAACGTATCCCAAAAACCTTCTTCCTTGCTGTTAGTTTATCTTCCAGATCACTTCATTCTTGGAAGATAAAATGCTGCTTCATCCTCCAAAGACCTTAAACACAACCACAACCCACCCTGCAGGCGCAGGGAACAGAAGAGCAAAGCACCGTTCGAGCTGCAATGACCACCTTACGTGCACGCAGACACCAACCAAGGCTTACGGAGCAGCGTGCTCAAGACCTCACGTCCAGTCTCACCGGGAAGAGGCCAGAAGCAGAGTTTTTCCCCCGCACACCAGTTACCAGATAGACAGTCGATGAGGAAGTCATCCCAGGACACCTTCTACTGAGAGTTACCCATCACTCCCATCTCTCCAAAATCCTGCCATGAACGCAGTGTGATCATCTACATAAAGATGCTTAAAAAGAGTAAGACTTTGAACTGTTTTCAATTAAAACCAAACACAGAAAAGCACAGATTATACAAGTGTACTTTCATCCTCAAAACAGGATTATTCAAAACTAGGAACTGCTAAAGGAGAGAGGACAGCATGATCATCCACCGTTCCAAACAACTCTGTTCTTCTCCAGCAGATAAACTACATTAAAAAAAGAAAACCTGTCTTGAGTTAGCATGACACCAATAAAACAACACTAACCCAGGCAGTTAGGCACAAAAATAAGATACTATAGCTTAATTGTAAAGCACAACTCATTCATGGGGTTACTCCTCATATCCTGCCAGTGTTCTCAGAATTGTAGGTATTTCTTTTGATTACAGGCAAGGTACCCAATTCCTAGAAATCAGGATTCTGACAAATATCTACATCCTGCCAGTGCACAGGAATTAAGGCTAAAAGAATGGAGGGAGGAAAAAATGAACAATTCCAAATATACACACTGAGTTTCCTGTTCAGTCAAGACATCATCTGGAAGCAGACATTTCATAATACATTTCAAGAATCAAGTTTTTGGATTCGTTTTGTTAGGGCTTTGGGTTGTTTTGGTGTTTTTTGGGGTTGGGTTTGGTTGGTTGGGTTGTTTGTTTGTTTGTTTGTTTGAACTACGTTAACTGCAGTTAACTTCCAGGCCTGTGCAATTTAACCACATCTCTTATTTTCAAATTAATTACTAATTAATTGCTGCTTCTTTGCAGAAAACAATCCCTTTGCTAAGGTTTTGTTTTTCTTCCTTCTTTATGGGAGAGGAGAGGGAAAGACAGAGGGAGCAGGGGAAGGGAGTGCTCCAGCATTAGGAACTCAGCAGTTTAAGAACCCCATGCTGGAAAAAGTTGGCATGACTGCGAGTTAAGTACTTCTGAAAGCTACAGTTCCAGTCCCGGCTGAAGGTAAAACCCCTGGCAGGTTTTAATAATGAAATGGCAGCAGCTCAAGTCCCAGGCTGAGCTGAGCACGCCAGTGGTACAACCACATTCCTATCCCCCGGTGCGCGAGTCGGAGAAGTCACCCAACCTGCCACTGCGTTCTCACCCAGCTTACTGAAAATAACAGAGCGTTTACAAGATTACACTTCATTTCTTTCTAAAAGGGGACGGAGCTGCCTAGTAGCATTTCTTTTACTGCTACAGTAAAACTCTCTTATTCGACACAATTAAAACAAACTTTTAAGAGGAAGTACCAGTGAAAGCAGACGATGAAGAAATTTATGAAATTTAGTGAGATTTTTCTGTTTACTGACACCAAAATTTACAAAACTATAACTAAATCAAGCTACTTCTGCACAATGATATTGCATCCTCAACTTTTTATTGCCCGAAGCTGTTAGATAATCCATCCCTCACTGCTATTAAAAGGCCTAGAGGTTTCCAGCTCGCTCAGAAAAGTCCCAGTTTATATGCCACAGAGTTTAATTAAGCAAGAGGTCTTGGCCCCACATAATCCTCTAGGACTGCGAGGTTGTCAATTTAGCCTGATTGAGCTGAAATCAGTTAGCTGCCAAACAGTCTGCATCTACGTCAGATCTTGCGACGCGAGCACACAGCTGCTTCACATAGCCCCCACGGCAGATGCCTTGCTTTGGCTTCCTGCAACATTACCCACAAGTATCACACAAACAAAGATAATAGCACCGAGTCCCACGATCTCTGATGTGGCCTCTGGATCTTACAGCACCTGTGGAGACAGTCCATCTTGCATAATGAGCTGTATTTGGTTTAGAAAGGATAGATGCTATAACTCGTTGAACCTCTCATTGTCTGAAGATGCAACTCCAACCTACAAGCTGCAGTGGTGCACTCCTCCTTCCCATAACATCCTAGGATATTAATTTTATTCCCTTCTGAAAGGTAAGCTCATTTGGCACTCGTATCATGCCTGGTTATATTTTCAAAACAAAACACAAAAAAAAGTCTATTAGAGATTCATTAAACATAACTCCCAGAGAAAGCTGTGCCCCTGAGATCGAGAAGACTGCTGTGGCAGCAGAAGGGTTTTGCTCAACAGGCATGGGGCTCACAGTCCATGTTTACTTCCCAGGGGAATGGTATCTGTGCAAAAACACGGTAACCTCGAGTTTGCATTTACCATTACACAGTGCCCTCCAATGGCCAGCCCATAACACGGATGTTGAAAATACTAAACCCAACAAGATGCTTATCATCCCTTCCCCAGCAACAGCATTTGGGCAGTAACGAGAGCAATGGCCGAGCTACCACAGCACCAGCCCTCACAAGACGCTGAAATAACCACTCGCTTCACAAGAGAGCAGGGGCGAAGGAGAGACACAGCTACCTCTGAATGGGCACATACATAACACTACAATTTCTTCTCTCCCTCAGACCCACATTTCAATACAAACCACCTTAAATGTCTTTACATTAATTTTACATTAAAACTAGAATTTACTTAGTGCCAGTAAGTGTGGCCAAAATATGCTGACAACTCATTAAAAGCAGGTTTAAAATGCAAGCTTTTATAAAAATCTATTGACCTACTAAGAACCACGGCCTATTAATTTTGTTATTATGCCACAACAAGTAGATATGCAAGCCCTTTCCTTTATGAAATGCTCGTTATCTGGACTTTTAAATCATCATTTAAAGTTTTACGTGCTATCCCTGGGAAGCCAATGCACTTAGAATCTCTAAAACCAATTCAGATTTTTTTTTTCCATTTAAAAAGTCAATACAAAAAGTTACTATTCTGAATTGCTTATTAGTAAGACACTGTGACACTGCTGTGACCAAGGGAGGCCCCTGCTCACACTCCGATGAGAGTTATGCTTTTATATAACCAGAGTATTCAGAGCAGAAACAACAGACCTCTCCTTCTAAAGAGCCTGCGTTCACAGCGTTCGTCACGAAAGGTCTATCTTCTCAGGAACTCAAGGGGTTTTTTCTACATAAAAGCCTCCTGCTTCCCATAAGCAGCGGGCTGAGCTGGAGCTAGCGGAGCCGGACGCTGCACCCGGAGGCCGGCTGGCCCCCTCACGCAGCTCTGCCCGTTTTCCACCTTACAGCTCAGATTCAGCAGCGCTTGACAGGGAACCACGACTGTCTATGAGCCGATTCTCCGGTACATCCCCCGCAGGGATGCCCAACGCCCTGGTCATTCATCCAATGCCCTTCCAGTGCCACGATGCCCAGTCCTCCAGCGCTGCTCCCGTCACTGAGCTGGGAACCGGTGCAATGAGGGGACACAGCCTAAGAGCTGGCAGGGGCCCTGTGGGGACAGCCTGCGCCCAGAAAACCTCTGGCCGTACAGCTGCAGTGCAGAAGCAGGGCGAGCAGCAAGAGACAGCTTTACCATCGAGCCAATGCATCAGGAAACATTACCTTAAATCTAATTACAGCCCTCTAGAACACAGACACTTCCCCCAACAACTCACCATCAGGCTTATTTCAAAAATTTATGGTTTGCTTAAAATGCGGAGTGGAGAAATCCAACACTGAACTCCACCATGTCACTGCTTTGTCATTGAGTCAAGTGGGGGAGGAAAAATTGAAGCCTTTTTCCTCAGTAATAAATCAAGTTAATCGGTAAGCGGTGCGATAACGTATTCCTTTTGAAGCCTTCGCAGCCCCATCTCATGGACGGCACCAAAACATACACAGATGAACTTCATTAACATGACACTCAAGTACAGGGAAAGAGTCACCCTCAAGGGAGATCATTCCAGAGCAACAAATCCATCAGGAACACGTAAACACAAGACACACAAGCCAACTTCCCACATGCCTCATTTTGAAACAGTTTGCACAAAAAGAGGCAGTTTATCCATCGTATTGCAGCAGTATTCCTTGTCACCTCATGGCCCAAGCTGTACATCACCATGACATCACTGTGGCAAATCTTACTTTTATTCTTTACCCTGCTGTTAGATAAAGTACAGATAAGCCTATGCTTTACAGGAATTCATCCCATTCACAGGTACCATTTCCATCATACCTGAAAACTGTTTTTGCTTGTCTCTACCAAAAGCGTGTCTCTTTAAAAGCAGAGTGCCACAGAGGCTCCTGAGGCCCTGAAATCCTTCAGGATTCATTTCTCGCACACAGTGCTTTGCCCAGTACAGTACACAAGAATTAAGATGAGGAAAAAATGTTAAGCTGCAGTGACTATATCCAGAACTATTTATTTTAAGGCATATGCAATTATATCTCATGCATCAAGATATTTTCATGAACATACGCTCCTTTTTGACAATTTCTAATGCATGGCAAAATGTCATCTCAGTAGGAAGCTTGTCATTTCAGTTTATTCAATCACAAGTCATGGAAGTTGAATAGAACTTGAAAAGAGAAGAATGCTGGAATTGAAGAGAGCAGTTTTCACACAGGAACTTCTTTTCTGCCTATATTTTAAAGTATAAAAAGATACTCTTTCTTCAAGGATCTTTTTCTGAAGACACACTATTTATTCAACCAAATGAGATACGAGAAGCTGCAAGTTTTTCTTCCACCCAAGCACACTGAGAAAGGAGAAGGGAATACTTGTGGGAACTTCCGTTTTGTTTGGGCCACATTCAATTCCACGACTCTCAAGAAACCCAAACTGAAATGAATGCGAGGTGTACTTCTCTAAGAGACATATTGTTTCCTTTCTTCTTATGGGGTGGGGGGCAATAAAGAAGACTAAAAAGTAAATTAAGTTTATGAGATTACTCCAGTAATTCCTAAAAATCAACAGTCCTGAGTTATTCAATGGTTCAGGAACTCCCTAAACAAATGAACGCTAGAAGCTGGGGGAAATCGCTTACATCACTTGGGCTGGTGCTTCCAGTTTCGCTCCCGAGGCCAGCGCTGAAGACGACAGCAGTGTTTAACAGTCAGCCGTCTCGCAAACCAAGTGTGCACAACGGGTACACAGCTTCAGTTAGAAGGAGGAGCGCTCTACGTAGGAACACAAGCATTTTCAGCTACTAAGGGGTGTAAGTTTTTAAATATACTTGTATTTAAAGATTGCACGAGAGCACCTAAGCTTCCAGCAGCCTATGTAAATATTATTTCACAGAATTGCAGACTGGTTGAGGTTGGCAGGGACCTTGGAGGTCATCTGGCCCACCCCCCGGCTCGAGCTAGAGCTGGTTGCCCAGGACCATGTCTGGATGGCTTTTGAATATCTCCAAGGATGGAGACTCCACCACCTCTCTGGGCAACCTGTGCCAGTGCTGAAGTCACCCTCACAGTGCAAAATTCACAAAGTGAATTTGATTTGCAGCTAATTTTAACTAATAGCTTAATCTAAAGTTTTTCATAGCTCATATTTACAGAGAGGCAGATTTATGAAAACAACCTTTGAAGAAAAACATGGTCTGACAGTGGCTAAATGCAATGGTTGGCTTGTCATCTGTGACTGAGTAAGTCCCTAAACTACGGACTGTCTTAACGCCTATCAGAGTGTTTGAACAAAATAAGAACAGATGTCCATATTGAAGGTATCCGCTGAGAATTATAGCTATTTACAGAGATTAATGTAGGCACAAACTCTGCAGACACTTAAGCATGAAGTAGGCCTACTGACACGTACGTCTACTGTGCAAGTAGAAGTTAAGCCTCTGCTTCATTATTTGTAAGAGATATTGCTATTTTTATGGGAAACCATTAAGCAAGTCTAGCTTACATTTAAATAAACACTTCTTCCAATCAGCAAATGCGCTAGGACAGGTAGTTCTACCTAAGGCCTACTTACAACCCTACAGAAAACAGTATACAACAGAACTGCAAACTGTATTTCAAACCAAGGTAGGAACAAAGAAAAATTAATAGCCTAAATATGTCCGCATACATGATTTGGCCTCTCAAGACCAGCAAAGAGATTTTGCTTTTCGAAACAGAGAGACAAGTCACGTCCAAGCCAATGCTAATGGGAAGTCATTATCCACAAAAGCTAGCGTGCAATGGAACTGCACACATACCTGCCTTTCTCTTTAGATTTACTGTTAATGAAGCTTACTTATAGCTGCCTTCCCAAGGGAGATTCTCCTCCTTCAGTGCTTTCCTTTGCTCATACGTTTACCACAGACTCGACGACAGTTTAGGCTGTCAGCGTATTGAAACTGCAGCCCATCAGGCTGGGTAATACCGCCCGCGTTCTCCTCCATGCCCCTCCTCACCCTGTCCCTTTTTCCTCTTTCTTCCACGCTATTTCCGTTTGTGGTCTCCTGTCGTATTTTTAGGTGATCACTGCTCTGTTCTATAAAGCATCCAGCACCGTCACGATCTACAGCAATACAGAAAACAAAGAACCGGTCCACTGCTCCTCACAGGTAGGGTGGCTGCAGTCATCACTGCATCGGTGGCATGGGACCACCATGGGTCATCGCGGAGAGACCAAAGGCTGGCTTTTCCAAGCAGTTCTTTTTCAAACAGCTTGGTTTTACCTTGGGAGGTGAGCAACAGATGCTTCTTCTTACCTGGACTGCCATGCCCACCCTTTAGCAGGCCAGGTCCCTAGTATCAGCAGGGGATGCGAGCACCATTACAGCAACTGCCCTTGCTCTCCTGAGATCCCTTCCACCTCAGGGCCAAGGTGGAGAGTGGGGTGCTGAGAAGCACAGCCCACAGCTGCGCTTCTCTGTCCAGTGGATTTCTCCGTGCATTTGTCTCTCTGCAACATTGCGTGCAAGTGCCAGCATATGTCGAGGAAGGAGGCAGGGACAAAAGATACCGGCGAGTACACAACCAGAAAAGCAGCAGCCAGACCCAGTATTATGTTCTCAGCCACCTATTCAGGACACGGCAGGACAGCTCACGGGTGTCCCTTTCCCATACTCAAAACCATGAAAGCACGTAACCACCACCAATCTAGTGCTTTGGGGTGCCCGTGTTGGGACAGCAAGCCCCGCTGGCCTAGCTGTTCCTTCAGCCCATATAGGCCCTCCAGCACGCTGGGAGCAGGCAGGGTCACTGCAGATCACTCGGCAGTGGTGCCGGGTTACCTGCAGGATCGGGCGACACGGAAGCGTTCCTGCACACGGCAGCCAGCCGGAGCGAGCTGCTCGGGGGACTCCTGCAGCCTCGGCGGCTGTCAGCTAGGCTCGTCCTCACACGGAGACTTATGGAAACAACCCAGGGAGGAACAGATTCTCTTCCGATCTTGTGCTTGCTATCTTAAGCACCCAAGGCTCTTGCAACGCGCTCTCTTGTCCCCTACCTGCACACACATATGGAGCATTTTAAATCAGACTGCGCTCATAGCTTTATAAACCAACAAGAGCAGAACTAACCACACACCCCCCTTTACAAAAACACCCACTCCAGCCAAAGAACCTCCCTTCCAATTGGAATTAAATGGTACAGTCATCTAGATTTGGTGCCATTCAAATATAACAGGCAATAAAATTGTCTGGCAGCTTCTACAGTCAGAAGATTTTTTTTTTTTAATGCCAGCTTCTTCTATGCCACAAAAAGACTGACAGATAGTCCCTCATGTTTAGTCCCATAAAACCGGATGTAATATTGTTGTAATTATTATTATTCACTCCTGTAAAAACACAACCCGGGCAAGCAATATGCCTGACACTAACAGTTTATAGACTGAAATCACGGAGCAGTAACATAGCTGGTCCCTTTTCTGACGCTTTATTACACTGCCCACTAAGAAAAAGGAGTACCTCACCAAGGCAATGAAATAAAAAGGGCATTAACTACGATTTTTAACATTCACGTAAGATAGTGAACTGTGCTGCTTATGCATATTTAATGTGTTAGCACTGCATACGGTTCCACAGAAGACATCAGTTGATAAAGCCAGAACACGGTGATTAGTTATCACGAGTCCTACCCAGTTCACCAAGCTCCATCTGCATCAGGCACCAGGCCGTGTTAGACACCAGCTCCGCGGCACCGCACGGGGTGGGGGACCAGCAGGCCGGCCCCGCGGCTCCTTCTGGCCAGGCAGAGCGGCCGCTCCCCCCCTCCCCCGGCCCTTCGCTGGGGACACCGGCGGAGCACGCAACCGGCGCCGGGCAGAGCCCCTGCGCCGAGCCGGGCGGCGAGGCAGCGGCTGCCTCCCACCTAACGCACCGCCATCGCCAGCCCCGGCTCTTTGTTCGCCACCAGCCCCCGTCTGAGGCGCGGGAGGCGGCGGTGGGGATCCGGCCGCGGGGACCGGACAGGGCCCGGGAAGCGCTCCGCGGGGGGACTGCACGCTGCCCGGCGGGACCCCGCCGGACCCCGGTCCCTGGCCCCGCGGCGCAGCGGCCAGGTCCGCCCGGGCA
>VYZW01029935.1:48260-76779 GCA_013401315.1 Balaeniceps rex | reverse complement strand
TCAGTTTTGCTGTCTGCTGTTGTAGCTCCTTGTTTTCTATAGAAATCTACTTTCAGAGATGAATGCAGTTTAAAATGTTCTTGCAATCTAATATACATAGTTTCATGTTATTCATGTTTTCCTTTTGTCTGGGTTCTCCTGTCTTCCTATGTTTAAAGAGAATGATGGGATGAGCAGCAGGGATTGTGTTACACATGCTGTTGAGCTTCTTGAGGGGACTATCCAAGGCAGGGGTGAGGAGCTGATGTCCCTAAGGAGCTCTGAGATTTACTATGAAAATACAACTGAGTTTGTAAAACTAGATTTGGGGTGCAAGACCATAGTTTCATGATCACAGAAGGCTGGAGCTGTTCAGTCCTTCCCATGACGAGACAATGTGCTGGTGTCTGGTTGTTCCAACCTCTTTCTGTCCCTCTCCAAACCTGAAGAGATGGACAATGTAGGAAACTGTGCTTACAATAGTGCAAAGCATGATCAGAAGTTAAGGCTATAGCACCTGTTATTTTCACAGATGAATGGACTTAAAATGGAAGCGATTGTACTGATGGTCTCTGCCCAGGATTATGGGCAGGTGAGCCTGTTTTGTTTTATTTGCGTAATATATCTCTCAGGAATAGTTTTGCAGCAGTTGTGTCTCTGCTCTGAGCTCAGAATGGCCTCCTGTTCAGAGTGCAATTTTCTGCCTCTAACCTCTTTTGGATAACTTTAAATAAAGCTCCAAAGTGGGAAAAGTATTATTCCATTCACAAAATATACAGATACCCCCTTTCCATGTTGTTTGCTGTACTTCAGAGTGGTGGTGAAAAGGCACTGTTGGTCAGCACTACCAGTTTCAGCTAGAAACACTCCAGTCTTCTACCTGTGTGTTGAATATTTGTTGTGGCAGGTCCTCTCCTTTGACTGACCTGCTTTGGAGCTCTCAGCTTAACTCTGCTATGACTGAGGATTTGCCAGCAGGACAAAAGAAACAAGAATACTGGGAGGTAGTTAGCTGAAGCCAGATTCAGATTAGTAGTTACAGATTGAAAGAGTCTTATTAAGTAAATTCTTTCCCTATTAGAGCAAGTTATATTCACTGACTGGAATATTATTTCTACCAATACTCATTCCCATTATTTCCTATTGATAAAATGTACTTACAACAGCAAATGATGATGTTCAGGTGCCCTGAACACCTTCCTTTTTAAGTAAGATAGACAAAAACAGACGTGTGAAATTCACATGTCAGAAAAAGGTGGTATGAAGTTTCTGCATTGAGCTAATATGCTAAAATGTGCAAAAAATATTCTGCAACAATGTGCACTTTTAGGATGCAGAGGTGTGAGCTCTACTTCCAACTGCCTCCTGTGGTAGACCAGCTGTATGTCATCTCTTTGTTTTAGAGGCCTTATACTAGTGGTCCTGTGGGTGAAAGACCGTCCCTGAGGAAGAGGAGTAAAACAATCTCAATTGCAGTGAAACTTTATAGATTTTATACCTGCTCTTCTCCTCCAGCATCCCATGTGTCGCATGCAGCTGGGCAATGGATAGTTGGTCCAAGAGCTGAAGTTTTCACATTTGGGTTCATGCTTGTCCTGAAGATTCATGAGGTCCTGCACAAAAAATCCATGCTCATACCCTGATCACATTGCAGTCTCTGGCTACGTGGTCCTGAGGAGAGAGGAACACAGATCCCCTCATCCTATACCTTAAAGCTTTATTGTGTGCAATACCGAAGTGTGTAAGAGAAAGTGATCACAGCTTTATGCTGAAAAAATATAAAGTGTGAAGTGAGACCTTATAGCACAAGTCTGGTAGACAGTGTTTGAATCTAGATGGGATTGTCTTGGACTCTCCCCTCATTTCATTTCACAGAGTTGTTAAAGCTGGAGGACAGCTACTGTCGTCACTCATTCTGGTAGCTGCTACAGATACTAAGGGTTGGATTTGAATAGAGGCTTCTCTAATGTTGTGAGGGGAATACTCACAGGAGTTGTGACATTGTGAGAAGTTTCAAGTTCTTATGTATAGACTGGAGAGCAAATACTATTCATAAAATTAGGATCCAATTTTTCCCAGATGAAAGGTAATATAGATTGTAGGTTTACATTAGAAAGCAGTGAAGACATTATAGAAGACCTTGTCCTAGAGAATAACCTCGGATTAAGTGCTCACATGTAACTATAACTGAAATTGAACAGAAGGATAAATAAAAAAGAGCACTTAGCACTTGTTAGGTGAAAGTGAGGTTTCTTCTGTCATCTCTTGCCTGTTGAGAAAGCTGGGTTCTGATTTTCTGAAACTTTGAAACTCTGTTTTCAGAAAAAACTTCTACCATTTGGCAAGAAGCAATTCAAACGCTGCTTGTTTTTGAGTTCACCTTGTAATCAAGTTTTGGATACTTTATACAGACATTAATATATGTTTATTTATACAAACTATAGATTCAAATACATACTTTTAACTGTCTAATTACCATTTTTCTCCTGTTGTTGCACGCAGTCATACATTAATTCACAAAAACCTAAATATATTTGTTTGTGACTGTTTCTGATCAGCTTTTTTTTTTCCTTTTTCTTTTTACTGTTTTTTATCTGTTTTGCCTGATCCTTTGGGATCTTTCAGGATTTGAAACAGTTCCCAGTTGTCATTCTCTATTTAAATTCTTTCTTTCATCAGATTTATCTTGGTGAGTTACAGGTAGTTTATGTGTTTTCACTGTATGAAACTGAACCTTCAGAAAGTCAATACATTCCTGGCTGGTATTTATTTATTCTGTTTGCAAGTAAAGAATAAAATGCAACCTCTCCCTAAATAAAGGCACCTTTTGTTGCCATGATCTTGACATCCGTTGATATCTTTTAGATTGTTTAGGGAAGAAACAGAGACAAAATATATGCAATCAGGAATTTCAAACACATTGTGTTTAGAAGTACAGATGCACTGTTTGCCAGGGCAGCATTGATTTTTTGATGATTTTTGCAGGGTTTTTATCCTTAGTGCGCGATAAAATGCTTTATGATGAATGAAATAATCCACCATGAAATAAGAAATGCTACCTCTGAAATATAAATTGCTGCTTGCCATGTCTATTTTATTCCTCCAAGTAGAAGATAGAGCACAGCCTCCTTTGTGCAGTCTTCTACCTTTCCAAGCTATTGCACTTAAAGTTTTCCGAACAATAGTTTACAAAGAAAGTTATCAAGGATATTGGCCAGCTCTCATGGGAAAAAAGCTTCTTTCTAATGCCATAATCATTTGTATTAAGGTGTCTTTTGGAGATAAATGACCATGATTTGCAAGATAATCCATCAACATTAATGTTATCAAAGCTGTCATAGGAATTAAGGGGTTTAGAAGTAAGATCTTTATATTTAGGGAAAATAAAATTACCATTGATCAAAAATAGAATAATTATATCAGTTTTGATTGTAGACATTTTATTAATAACAGGTTCCCTTTCTAAATGAAAGCCAACACACACAAAAAGTGATGCAGCAATACCCAAGGAAATGAATTTTGCCCAGTATTAATGCCAAGTCTGACACAATCCCTGTACCAACAGGAACAGTTTTACAAGGATCAGTTTCAATACTGAATTGTGAAGACATTTCTTCTACTATCAGTGGTCCATCAAAGGGAATCAGTATCATAGTCAGACTGGGTAAATGGGAAATTCTTGGAAATAACTAGATCAACCTAATCATTTACTTGGAAAATATGGTGTATTCCAGTCCTCTAGCAATACATTAGTAGTCAACAAAATTCTTACTCTTGTCCCCAGTGGTGCTTCTGACAAAATCTTTCATCTGGCTGCACTAGAACATAAGTTTGTGATACATGAGACCTGCACATAAATATTAATAGTAGAAACTTGTTTTCTACTCAGGAAAATCCAGGTTGAGCAATCCACTTCTGGAATATGCCACTTCTTGTCTTTTCTTTCTTTAACTTAATCTAAGTGTACAAATATGGACGTAAATATGTATGAGGGTGCGGCACGTACAGGAACACAGAGTTTGGAGTTGGTAGATGAAGTTACAAAGTTTGTACCAGTAACATTAATATGGGTCTCCTCTCTGCCACAGCTTCCACAAGGGTCACTAACAAGGACTTTTTCTAGATTCCTTCTTGTTTCACTCATACTAATTGTCTAAAGTTTGTAATATAATAACAGTGCCTAAAATTGAGTACCTGTCAGCTGAAGATCACAGAATATTTGACATATATTGCAAACTCCCTAAAGAAAAATCACTTTAGCCTCCATAGAATCCCTTCTGTAGCACAGAATATAAGGTTGTACCACATACTAATTCTTCATAGTAGCTTAGGTAAGGAAGAATATATAATGTATTAGATTCAAATGTCAGGTCTATTTACCCAAACTTGCAAATGAAATTTCACAAGCACATCAGAGTTAGAAGATAACATATATGGAGACACCATCATCTTCTAGCAAATCAGTGTAGCACAAACCTTGGCTTCCTATCACATCTGGAAAAGGGCACCTTCAGCATATATGACACTTACCAGCACCAAAAGCATTGGATATTTCCTGGTTCAGAGCCCTGACTGGTATCATAATCTATGTCACCTGAACATTCCTGATGGCAGCACTGTGATCAGGAAGCTAATTAGCTAGAAAAGGGTAATATTAAGTCATTAATTACTGATTACTATCCCATTATGTAAGGAAGCAATCATGCAATGGAAATGTAGAATCCTGGAGGACAGATAAGGCCCAAAGTAATTTTATAAGCATAAATTGGTCCAGATGCAGGAGGAAAAGAACAATAAGAGGTCAAGTACTAGCTCTGAGGGGCATAGAATCATAGAATCATTAAGGTTGGAAAAGACCTTTAAGACCATCAAGTCCAACCATTAACGTAGCACTGCCAAGTCCACCACTAAGCCATGTCCCTAAGCACCACATCTACACGTCTTTTAAATACCTCCAGGGATGGTGACTCGACCACTTCCCTGGGCAGCCTGTTCCAGTGCCCGATAACCCTTTCCGTGAAGAAGTTTTTCCTAATATCCAGTCTAAACCTCCCCTGGCGCAAATTGAGGCCATTTCCTCTCGTCCTATCACTTGCTACTTGGGAGAAGAGACCAACACCCACCTCGCTACAACCTCCTTTCAGGTAGTTGTAGAGGGTGATAAGGTCTCCCCTCAGCCTCCTTTTCTCCAGGCTAAACAACCCCAGATCTCTCAGCCACTCCTCATAAGGCTTGTGCTCTCGACCCTTCACCAGCTTCGTTGCTCTTCTTTGGACACGCTCCACCAACTCGATGTCCTTGTACTGAGGGGCCCAAAACTGAACACAGTACTTGAGGTGCAGTCTCACCAGTGCCAAGTACAGGGGGATGATCACTTCCCTGGTCCTACTGGCCACACTATTTCTGATAGAAACCAGGATGCCGTTGGCCTTCTCGGCCACCTGGGCACACTGCTGGCTCATATTCAGTCAGCTGTCGACCAACACCCCCAGATCCCTCTCCGCCAAGCAGCTTTCCAGCCACTCATCCCCAAGCCTGTAGCATTGCATGGGGTTGTTGTGGCCCAAGTGCAGGACCCAGCACTTGGTCCTATTGAACCTCATACAACTGGACACAGCCCATTGGTCCAGCCTGTCCAGGTCCCTCTGTACAGCCTTCCTACCCTCAAGCAGATCAACACTTCCTCCCAGCTTAGTGTCATCTGCAAACTTGCTGAGGGTACACTCGATCCCCTCGTCCAGGTCATCGATAAAGGTGTTGAACAAAACTGGCCCCAACACTGATCCCTGGGGAACACCACTCATGACTGGCCTCCAACTGGATTTAACTCCATTCACCACCACCCTTTGGGCCCGGCCATCCAGCCAGTTTTTAACCCAGCACAGAGTATGCCTGTCCAGGCCATGGGCAGGCAGTTTCTCCAGGAGAATGCTGTGGGAGACGGTGTCAAAGGCTTTACTAAAGTCCAGGTAGACAACATGCACAGCCTTTCCCTCATCCACTAACTGGGTCACCTTGTCATAGAAGGAGATCAAGTTAGCCAAGCAGGATCTGCCTTTCATAAACCCATGCTGACTGGGCCTGATCACCTGGTTGTCCTGTACGTGCCACGTGATGGCACTCAAGGTGATCTGCTCCATAACCTTCCCCGGCACTGAGGCCAGACTGACAGGCCTGTAGTTCCCTGGATCCTCCTTCTGGCCCTCCTTTTAGATGGGCATCACATTTTCTAACCTCCAGTCAACTGGGACCTCCCCGGTTAGCCAGGACTGCTGATAAAGGATTGAAAGTTGCTTGGTGAGCACTTCCGCCAGCTCCCTCAGTACCCTTGGGTGGATCCCATCTGGACCCATAGACTTGTGCATGTCTAAGTGGTGTAGCAGGTCACTAACCGTTTCCCCTTGGATTATGGGGGCTTCATTCTGTTCCCCGTCCCTGTCTTCCAGCTCAGGGGGCTGGGTACCTGGAGAACAACCGGTGTTACTCAGCCTCTTCCACATCCTTTGTCACTATGTTTCCCCCTGCATCCAATAAAGGATGGAGATTCTCCTTAGCTCTCCTTTTGTTGCTAATGTATTTATAAGAAACATTTTTATTGTCTTTTATGGCAGTAGCCAGGTTAAATTCTAGCTGGGCTTTGGTCCTTCTAATTTTCTCCCTGCATAACATCACAACATCTTTGTAGTCCTCTTGAGTTGCTTGCCCCTTCTTCCAAAGGTCACAAACTCTCAGGTTTTTTCCTGAGTTCCAGCCAAAGCTCTCCATTCAGCCAGGCAGGTCTTCTTCCCCACCAGCTCGTCTTTCAGCACATGGGGACAGCCTGCTCCTGTGCCTTTAGGATTTCCTTCTTGAAGAATGTCCAGCCTTCCTGGTCTCCTTTGCACTTCAGGACTGCTTCCCAAGGGACTCTGTCAACCTGTCTCCTAAACAGGCCAAAGTCCGCCCTCCGGAAGTCCAAGGTAGCAGTTCTGCTGACCCCTCTCCTTACTTCTCCAAGAATCAAAAACTCTGCCATTTAGTGATTGCTATGCCCAAAACTGCCTCCAGCCATCACATCACCCATCATCCTTCTCTATTCACAAACAACAGGTCCAGCGGGGCACATTCCCTAACTGGCTCACTCACCAGCTGTGTCAGAAAGTTATCTTCCACATGCTCCAGGAACCTCCTAGACTGTTTCCTCTCTGCTGTACTGTATTACCAGCAGACACCTGGTAAGTTGAAGTCCACCACAAGAACAAGGACTAACGATTGTGAGACTTCTCCCAGCTGCTTGTAGAATATTTCATCTGCCTCTTCATCCTGGTTGGGTGGTGTACAACAGACTCCCACCATGATGTCTGCCTTGCTGGCCTTCCCCCTGATTCTTACCCATAAACACTCAATGCTATCGTCACCATCATTAAGCTCTAGACAATCAAAACACTCCCTAAGAAATAGGGCTATGCCACTGCCTCTCCTTCCTTGCCTGTCCCTTCTGAAGGGTTTATAGCCATCCATTGCAGCACTCCAGTTGTGTGAGTCATCCCACCATGTTTTCGTGCATGTGTGCATATTGGACTTATGAATAATCAGCTTGTTTGAAGACAGTGCCTGCTGGTGAGAGAGTGATTACTGCTTTAGTAAATCACTGACCCACCTGTAATAGGGAATGCTGCAAGGAGAGTGAGCGGGTAAATTGCAGCCTCTAAGGTCAGCAACACAATGTGTTTCTCTCCCCAGTGTTTGATAATAGCAGATGGAGGAAGTGGTACTGTGAAGTTCTCTGGCTGGTGTGAAATTAAATGTGAAATATTTCTTTTTGCATCTCTTTTTTTTCTTTTTTTTTTCCTTTCTTTTTTTTTTTATTTTTTCTTTTTTCCACTTAAGCAGACTCATAGATGGAAAAAAGCCTTATAAGGGTGTTTTTATGGAGCTACTTCATGTTATGTCAGCTGCTAATTTGGCCTATTGATGTCAATGGAATGTGACTTATGTTGGATCTGTGGTACTGATTCTAGTATGGATTTACACCTTTTGACGATTGTGTCTAGAATTAGTTCTTTATTTCAGAGTGACATTCCCCTTCAGTTATATAACATTTATATGTTTTAGAAGTGAACAAATAACATCTAAAGTAACTTGACATATATATTTTTTTTTCCTACTCCTGAGAAGAATATGTAATGATAAAACTTTCCATGAAGCACTATGGACCAACCACTCCTGGTCTTTAGGTCTTAATGAAATTAAAGTCAACTCTCTGAAAACATTCTGCAACAGTTACCTAAAGCATTTCTTTAATCATAGAATCATAGAATCATAGAATGGTTTGTGTTGGAAGGGACCTTAAAGATCATCTAGTTCCAACCCCCCTGCCATGGTCAGGGACACCTTCCACTAGACCAGGGTGCTCAAAGCCCCATCCAACCTGGCCTTGAACACTGGCAGGGATGGGGCATCCAAAACTTCTCTGGGCAACCCGTTCCAGTGCCTCACCATCTTCATTGTGAAGAATTTCTTCCTTATATCTAATCTAAATCTACCCTCTTTCAGTTTAAAGCCATTACCCCTTGTCCTATCACTACATGCCCTTATAAAAAGTCACTCTCCAGTCTTCTTATAGGCCCCCTTCAGGTACTGGAAGGCTGCTATAAGGTGTCCCTGGAGCCTTCTCTTCTCCAGGCTGAATGATCCCAACACTCTCAGCCTGTCTTCATAGGAGAGGTGTTCCAGCCCTGTGATCATCTTCATGGCCCTAATCTGGACTTGCTCCAACACATCCATGTCCTCCTTATGTTGGGGGCCCCAGAGCTGGACGCAGTACTCCAGGTGGGGTCTCATGAGAGCAGAGTAGAAGGGGAGAATCATCTCCCCCAACCTGCTGGTCACAATTCTTTTAATGCAGCTCAGGATACGGTTGACTTTGTGGGCTGCAAGCGCACATTGCTGAGTCATGTTGAGCTTCTTATCAACCGACACCCCCAAGTCCTTCTCCTCAGGGCTGCTCTCAGTCCATTCTCTGCCCAGCCTGTATTTGTGCTTGGGATTGCCCCCAACCCATGTGCAGGACCTTGCACTTGGCCTTGTTGAACTTCATGAGGTTCGCATGGAGCCACCTCTCAAGCCTGTCAAGGTCCCTCTGGATGCCTTCCCTTCCCTCCAGCCTGTCGACTGCACCACACAGCTTGGTGTCATCAGCAAACTTGCTGAGGGTGCAATTAATCCCACTGTCCATGTCGCCGTTGACCACAACTCTTTGAGTGTGACCATCCAGCCAATTCCTTATCCACTGAGTGGTCCATCCATCAAATCCATGTCTCTCCAATTTAGAGACAAGGATGTCATGTGGGACAATGTCAAATGCTTTGCACAAGTCCAGGTGGATGACATCAGTTGCTCATCCCTTATCCACCAATGCTGCAACCCCGTCGTAGAAGACCACCAAATCTGTCGGGCATGATTTGCCCCTAGTGAAACCATGTTGGCTGTCACCAATCACCTCTTTATTTTCCATGTGCCTTAGCATAGTTTCCAGGAGGATCTGCTCCATGATCTTGCTGGGTACAGAGTTGAGACTGACTGGCCTGTAGTTCCTGTGGTCTTCCTTTTTTTCCTTTTTAAAAATGGGATTATATTTCCTCTTTTCCAGTCAGTGGGAACTTCACCAGATTGCCACGACTTCTCAATTAGGATGGATAGTGGCTTAGCAACTTCATCTGCCAGTTCCCTCAGGACCCATGGATGCATCTCATCAGATCCCATGGACTTGTGCACCTTCAGGTTCCTTAGATGGTCTTGAACCTGATCTTCTCCTACAGTGGGTGGTTCTTCATTCTCCCAGTCCCTGCCTTTGCCTTCTGCAATTTGGGCGGTGTGGCTTGAGCAATTGCCGGTGAAGACTGAGCCAAAAAAGTCTTTGAGTACCTCAGCCTTCTCCATATCCCAGGTAACCAGGTCTCCCGTTGCCTTCCGGAGAGGGCCCACATTTTCCCTAGTCTTCCTTCTATCACCGGTGTACCTATAGAAGCTTTTCTTCTTGCCCTTGATGTCTCTGGACAGATTTAATTCTGTCAGGGCTTTAGCTTTCCTAACCTGATCCCTGGCTCCTCGGACAATTTCTCTGTATTCCTCCCAAACTACCTGTCCTTGCTTCCATCCTCTATAGGCTTCCTTTTTGTGTTTGATTTTGTCCAGGAGCTCCTTGTTTATCCATTCAGGCCTCCTGGTGTTTTTGCCTGACTTCCTCTTTGTTGGGATGCATCACTCCTGATCTTGGAGGAGGTGATCCTTGAATATTAACCAGCTTTCTTGGGGCCCCCTTCCCTCCAGGGCTTTATCCCATGGTACTCTACCAAGCAGATACTTGAAGAGGCCAAAGTCTGCTTTCCTGAAGTCCAGGTTAGTGAGCTTGCTGTGCACCCTCCTTGGTGCCCTAAGGATCTTGAATTCCACCATTTCATTGTCACTGCAGCCAAGACTGCCCTTGAACTTCACGTTCCCCACCAGCCCCTCCTTGTTGGTGAGAACAAGATCCAGCATAGCAACTCTCCTCATTGGCTCCTCTATCACTTGGAGAAGGAAGTTATGATCAACGCATTACAGAAACCTTCTGGATTGCTTATGCCCTGCTGTGTTGTCCCTCCAACAGATATTGGGGTGATTGAAGTCCCCCACGAGGACCAGGGCTTGTGAATGTGGGGCTGCTCCTATCTGTCCGTAGAGGACCTCATCTACTTAGTCTTCATGGTCGGGTGGCCTGTAGCAGATCCCCACTGTAATGTCACCTGTCCCTGCCCTCCCTTTAATTCTGACCCATAAGCTCTTGGCTGGCTCCTCATCCATCCCCAGGCAGAGCTCCACGCACTCCAGCTGGTCATAGAGGATGATGCCCCCTCCTCGTCTCCCCTGCCTGTCCTTCCTAAAGAGCCTGTATCCTCCCATTCCAACACTCCAGTCATAGGAGCCATCCCACCACACCTCCATGATGCCAATAAGATCATAGTTCGGCAGGCATGCGCACGTCTCTAATTCCTCTTGTTTATTCCCCATGCTATGTGCTTTAATCCAGCAAACTCACATACTGAAATCAACAGAGATGACAAACTAAATACATAAACAGTTGAAACAGGTCTATTTACCATTCTTGATGTTTACAAAACAGTTTGTATTTACCTTCTCTACTTATTGAAACACTACTCTGTATTTGTACTTAGTGAAGTACTTAGTGATCTATATCCTTACTTTTTATTATTTTGTAAAGTGCTATTAATATTTACTCTGAGACAGATTTTACTGCTTTTGATGGTGTGGAATAGCACTTCCTTACTTGAACAGACAATAAGAATTCTCATGTGGAGAGTGTTTAGTGAGAGTGAGATGTATTGATAGACTGGGAAGAATACTTGCCATTTTACAAAACCCTATAAGGTATATTTTACATGTTTAAACAGTAGTACTTTATATTAAGTTGCATATAATGTTACTCTTCAGAAAACTGGGAGAAGACAATGTTCTTTCAAGAGCATATATCTGATTTCAGAGGAGCATCACATGTTACCATGGAAACCAAGAACTTCAATTATTTTATGAAACTGCTAAACAAAACAGGTTGATTGAATGATAAAGCCCAAAATATCAGAGCTTGTCAAAGACACATTCCAAAAAATTTGTTTGCCATGGGGAGATGCCACTTAATCTGTACCAAACTTTAATTCAAGAACATAGTATATAACTTCACACCTGTGGATTTATGTAGGCTGAACTTCTGGTCCACACTGCATGATGGACCACAAAAAGGGATTCTGCCTTAGCATGAGAGCCCTTGACTGATAAACCTCCTCTGTTAAGCATGAAATCATAATGGGGTGGGTGACATTTAAGGTGTTCAGACCTAAGAATAGCTATACTAGTAAATGAACCATATCAAGTCATTTAACAGTGCGTTTAGCTCAGTACACTGTTCTTCATAGTGTCCAGTAGACATTGAATAGGAAAAAGTATATGAACAAACCAGTACAAAATTATATTTTCTCCCATTCTTATTCCCAGATTCTGGAAATCTGTGGTCTAAGGATTTCCTGAGACAGGTGCTATGACCTCTTTTTTGTGTTTAAGAGACCTTGAGGAATTTTCTTGCATGAATAAATCTTGTTACTTTTTAACTATCTATACTTTTGACCCCTGTACTCTCCCGAAGCAATGACATGTGAAGAGAACGCTGTCTTTAGTTTAAGACTTGCTCAGTCATTGTGTTGGGTTTCCTCCAGCTTTTGTGTTATGTGAAATGGCAAAAAATTGTTCCCTGTTCACTTTCTCCATGTCAGTAATGATTTTGTTGTTGCCTACAATATCCCTTTCTTCTGGTTCATCTCCAGTATTAAGATCCCTTATCTTCTAATTTTTCCTCATCTGAAATCTGCTCCATATTTTTCATTGGCCTCATTTCACTGCTCCAAGGCATTATAGCACAGCATAATGCACTTTCTCTTTTCTTTTTCCCAGTATTTCTGTCTCACCTCTTTATAATAATCTGTTTCCCTCTTTGGCTGATGATGAGCACTGAACTGATGCTTTCATTGAATTCCAGGATCATGTTTTGAGAAGTAAGAGTAACTTACAGGTTGACATTTTATCTGTTTAATTAAAGTTGTTCTTCATGTGCCTCAGTTTGCATTTATTGACACTGAATTTCATCTAATGTTTTACTGCTCAGTTACTTAGCATTAAGAGTCCTCTGCAACTCTTAGCTGTCAATTCTAGTTTTCACTGCTCTGAATAACTTTGTGTCACATCATATATGAATACCTTGAAAAACATTAGGACCACTTTTGATATCTCTCCATTGTGAAAATTAACCATTTATAGCTACTTCTTCTTTCCCATCTTTTATGCATTCTCATGAGAAGGTCTTTTCTTATGCCCTGTAGTAATATATCTTCCAACAGTTGGATAAACTCCTCTGGAAATCAGACCAGCTGGAACTAAATAGAGCAGTGAGAGACTGTCACGTGCTCTTGGGTTTTTCAGGAAGCTGAGAATCTGCACCAGTAGCCTAGAATAAATCAGAAACAAAAAAAACCCCAGCTCTTCAGCAATAACACCATGCACAGCAAATGGAAAATAGGGATATGAAAGTGAAGTCTATCAGCACTGCAGAGGGATTCAGCACAAGATGGTGAAAAAACACAAATGAGTTTCAGGCAGGGATTTCAAGGAAAAAATATTGTCCTCATGAATAGAATGAGGAAAAATGCACCTGATTTTTTATAATACTTGCCTTGCATTTTGGAGAAAACAAATTGAGGGAAGTGACAGTTGTGCTGCTCATGTGCAGATCAACTACTGTATTTGGGCCTGTCTACAGCTAGCAGGGCTTGAGAAGTGACCTGGAAAGATGGTTTCCATGTGTAGAATGCCATGAGTGAAATAATTAGAATCATAGAAACATTTGGTTGGAAAAGACCTTTAAGATCATGAAGTCCAACCATACATGTCCACTACTAAACCATGTTCCTAAGCACCACATCTACACGTCTTTTAAATACCTCCAGGGATGGTGACTCGACCACTTCCCTGGGCAGCCTGTTCCAGTGCCCGATAACCCTTTCCGTGAAGAAGTTTTTCCTAATATCTAATCTAAACCTCCCCTGGCACAACTTGAGGCCATTGCCTCTCGTCCTATCACTTGCTACTTGGGAGAAGAGACCGACACCCACCTCGCTACAACCTCCTTTCAGGTAGTTGTAGAGGGTGATAAGGTCTCCCCTCAGCCTCCTCTTCTCCAGGCTAAACAACCCCAGATCCCTCAGCCACTCCTCATAAGAGGAGTTCGCCAGAGACCCNTTCCCCAAGCCTGTAGCATTGCGTGGGGTTGTTGTGGCCCAAGTGCAGGACCCAGCACTTAGCCTTGTTGAACCTCATAGAATTGGTCACAGCCCATTGGTCCAGCCTGTCCAGGTCCCTCTGTAGAGCCTTCCTACCCTCAAGCAGATCAACACTTCCTCCCAGCTTAGTGTCATCTGCAAACTTGCTGAGGGTACACTCGATCCCCTCGTCCAGGTCATCGATAAAGGTGTTGAACAAAACTGGCCCCAACACTGATCCCTGGGGAACACCACTCATGACTGGCCTCCAACTGGATTTAACTCCATTCACCACCACCCTTTGGGCCCGGCCATCCAGCCAGTTTTTAACCCAGCACAGAGTATGCCTGTCCAGGCCATGGGCAGGCAGTTTCTCCAGGAGAATGCTGTGGGAGACGGTGTCAAAGGCTTTACTAAAGTCCAGGTAGACAACATGCACAGCCTTTCCCTCATCCACTAACTGGGTCACCTTGTCATAGAAGGAGATCAAGTTAGTCAAGCAGGATCTGCCCTTCATAAACCCATGTTGACTGGGCCTGATCTTCTGATTGTCCTGAATGTGCTGTGTGGTGGCATTCAAGATGATCTGCTCCATGACCTTCCCCGGCACCGAGGTCAGGCTGATGGGCCTGTAGTTCGCCCGATGCTCCCTCCGGCCCTTCTTGTAAATGGGTGTCACATTTGCCAGCCTCCAGTCAAGTGGTACTTCCCCAGTCAGCCAGGACTGCTGATAGGTGATGGTGAGCACTTCCGCCAGCTCCCTTGGTACCCTTGGGTGGATCCTATCTAGCCCCATAGACTTGTGTGTGTCTAATTGGCTGAGCAGGTCACTAACCATTTCCCCTTGGATCATGGGAGCTTTGTTCTGCTCCCTGTCCCTGTCTTCCAGCTCAGGGGGCTGGGTACCTGGAGAACAACTGGTCTTACTATTAAAGACTGAGGCAAAGAAGGCATTAAGTACCTCAGCCTTATCCTCATCCTTTGTCACTATGTTTCCCCCTGCATCCAGTAAAGGATGGAGATGCCACTCACAGTGGCAACTTTTCTTGATTGCTCTTGGGACTAGGGCAGGGAGTAGACAGTGAAACGCAAGAACAGCCTATGCCTGGGAGCTCTTTTACCTCTTAGTCCCCTCAGTCCTTCTTGCATTGTATGATCACACAGACACTTAACATGTCAGAAAAAGATGCTTGGGGGAAGGTAGCCTCTTGCCTTCAGAAAAATCCATCCTCCTTTGCAAACTGCTGTTGGCTCAGACTGAGACCTCTGAAAGGGAATCCAGAAGCAGGCTACAGTCTGAGTAGCCTGTCACATAAGGCTGCAGATGGCTTGTGGGCTGAAATCCCTTGTAACGAATGATAACACGGAGCATCGTTTCATTGTTAAGTGCTTAATTAGTTCACAGGGTAATTTTAGAATGATAGTTTGAACCAGATACTTGAAATGTTTTCATTTTTCCTTTAGCAAAGCAAATTCTTTCAGCATTTGGATTTTTTTCTCTTCAAGGTCACTGCTGAGTGGTTGACCTGTGAGTGGAAAAAACTGCGTATCTTCAGGTCACTAGCTTTCAGAGGAGGCCATCTGCTTCAAATTGGTGGGAAAAAATGGCAGAGTCTCTTGCTGGAAATTAATAAATTGATTCAGACATGCTCAGGAAATTGTATTGTCCCACAGGGAAAAATTTATTTATGACCTCATCTGGAGATCACCTTCTGCCTCAAGCCTCAAAGACTGTAGAAGTAGGATGGATAAAGATATTGGAAAATAGTTTCTGTGGGGAAATCCTGCCATTGGATGGACTGGATGACCTATGAAATAGTCTTTTGCATCTCTAATTTTGGAGTATCTATGATTTACAGCCATTATAATCTCATTCTAGCCAGTGTCACTAGAGATGCAAAACATTCCTATGTGTGTCTTATCTTCCCTTTAGATTTATGAAAGCTATCTGCTTTAATCTTGTAAAATAGGTCAAAGGAAAGGATGGGTCAGTATGTTTTTCTTTAATTTACCATTCTATTAGGTGCTTTTGTGGCCCCTATTGCACTTGTACTTGAGTGTCCCATATCAGCTCTGCGAGAGAAGTATGTTCTTGCTTTCTCCATTTCATCCGTGAGGATGAAAGGTCATACAGGACATCTATGACACTGCACAAATTTCAGCCTTGGACTTCTGAGCTCCAGCCTATCTCTTTGTCCACTTGCCCATCCCATTATTTGCCAGTCCAGGAAGAACAGCAGACAAGCGGACTGAGGAAGGAAACCGTCTTTGTTTGTAAATCCAAGTCTCTTACAGAAAATTAAGTACAAACATTTTTCAATGTGTTTCAATGCATGCCTTTATTAAATTATCATTTTTGGGGGCAGGGAAGTAAATATAACATAACTAATTAAGTTATGCATTGCATTTGTAGAGATGGATGTATGACTCATGAAAATTAGTGGAATATATTGGTAGTAAATCCTGTTCTGGTGCATGTTGTTCTGAGTAGCAATGGTGAGCAAGCATGGTGCTTTGAATCAGAGCTCTGACACACAATAAAACCTCACACTCTTTCAGGACCAGAAAAATGTTGCCAGAAGTTTCTTTAGACAGGAGATCTGTCTTCTGGAGTAAGAAGTTGTGAATGAAAGTGAGCAGAGATAGGATGATGAGAGTATCTGCAGCTGAGAAAAGGGCAGAGGATTTGGGTGCATAAGAGAATTAGCAGAAGTGTGAGAGAGCTCTGCAAAGCCTGAGGGTAAGCAGGGTAAGTTAATAAACTGGAGGAAAGATGTGAAGGCCCTTGAAGACCAGGGTGGCTTGCCAGTTGCAGTGGTTAAAATAAAATGTAATTTTGGTAACTGCATTGTAGGAAGGTGGAGCTAAGGCAAGAAGTAGTCTGGGGCTAGAAGGGTTAGACAGCAATAGCTTAGGTATCAGTGTGTAGACAAAAATTCCACAGTGGACAGAGACCGGGACATGGCAGACTACTCCCTGACACAATACCTGAGTATTCTGGCTGGAAGAGTGTTGTGGTTTAACCCTAGCCAGCAACTAAGCGCCACACAGCCACTCACTCACTCCCCCTGTCCTGGTGGGATGGGAGAGAGAATTAGAAGAGTAAAAGTGAGAAAACTCGTGGGCTGAGATAAGAACAGTTTAATAATTGAAATAAAATAAAGTAAAATAGTAATAATAACGATAATAATAGTAATAATAATAATAATATACAAAGCAAGTGATGAGTGATGCAATTGCTCACCACCTGCCGACCGATGCCCAGCCAGTCCCCAAGCAGCGATTGCTGCCCGCTGGCTAAAGCCCCCTAGCTTATATACTGAGCATGATGTCATATGGTATGGAACAGCCCTTCGGCCAGTTTTGGTCAACTATCCCAGCTGTGCCCGCTCCCAGCTTCTCGGTGGCAGGGCATGAGAAGTTGAAAAGTCCTTGACTAGGGTAAGCACTACTTAACAACAACCAAAACATCAGTGTGTTATCAACATTATTCTCATGCTAAATCAAAACCACAACACTATGCCAGCTACTATGAAAAAAAATAACTCCATCCCAGCTGAAACCAGGACAAAGAGACATTAACAACCTCTTGGTTTAGTTAGCAGGCACTTTTTGAATGTTGCTCTTGCTGTCTCTCCTACAGAGAGCTGATCCTAATGTGAACCTTATCTCTCAGCTGGAACAGGGCTGGGAATTCCTCTAGGTCCTGAGAGCATATACTGCTAGGAGGTGAATTCCTGCTGCAGCCCTTCACTTTGCCAGCCCCTTTTCAACCAACTGTGTTCCTAGTGTTGCCCAGGGATTTCCCTTTTTTAGAAACCTCACTGTCACCTGAACCTGGAAAAGAATCAGGGATTCAGGCCTGATGGTCTGCAAGTGCCTGGACAATGTACAGTTGGGAGAGGTGTCTGAGTCCAAGACCCAAATATCACCTTGATGGGCCCTTTTGAACTCTACTTTTACTCTGTCTCTTGTTTAGGCATTTCTCAGCACCCTAATTCCTTGTCTGAGAGTGAGGTGTGCAGATCTTAAAAGCCCTAGAGAGAACCATGCTTGGAGGAGAACTGAAAAAACAGTCATATTTTCCTTTTATCACAGGTCCTGCCTGTCTTCTCAGAAGCATAATCCTAAGCTAAACAGCTATTTAAGAGAGGGCAGTCTCCCCTAAATCCTTCAAAGTACTGTATAGCACAGAATTGTGGCATCAGACCTCCACTAAGCTGGGAAGCAGACCTGGTTGTCTCTCCCAGCTTTCACTTCTGCCGAATGCTGACCCTAGTCTGAACCCAACCCTACAGCTAGGAAACCATGACATTTCCCCTCCAAACATGAAATAGTACAGGTGTTTGGTGGGAGTCCTGGGCTATGTCTCCAGTTTGTAGGAAGGGTTAAAGCAGCAGTGGAGGTTCTGACAAGGAAAAAGCCTGGAGCTATACTAAGAGTGCAATCTGCCACAGTAAGCTAGAGGCTACTGCTAGGTTTCCTACCTAGGGCAAAAAAAAAAATAGACCAGAGGCTTCAAAGGGTCCTTGCTTAAATCTTACCCTTCCTGGCTATTCAAACCGTGTTGCTATCATCTGTCCTTGCTTTCTTGTTCTCCAATCCCTAACCCTTGTTGGAGACATAATCCCCAGCTGCCACTGAGGTTGTGTGCATTCCCAAATTATTAGCAGGATAATTCTACTGATGTGCCCTCATTTACTTCTGCAAACCCTTTTGAGCCCCCTTTTCCTCTCAGTCTTTTCTTCCCTTCAACTAACCCCTTCCTCTGAAATGAACCCTAACCCTAGGTTCTGGCAGTGTCCTGCCCGTGTATCTGTACTCTGCATTGCAGGAAGAGGAATTCTAGCTGCATTCTTCAGTTTACTCTGGAGGACTTTTTGTCCCCAGTGAGAAAGTCTCCTAGCTTTCTCAAAACTCTCTTGGAGGTAGTGATGTTTGACCCTGCAACGTAGAAATTCAGCCCAGCTGCCACAGTTTTTCAAAACATTCTAGAATATCTTTAATGAGATAAAATGTTAGTGAGTATTTGCATTTTAGCGGTGTCATTATACTTGCCCGACTGCATCTGGTACAGTACATACAGGCAGGTAAAAGCAGTCCCTAGCCCAAATAGCTTAATTTAAGTAGACAAGAAGAACACAGATGATGTGATCGATCTTATCTGTCAAGGCAGGTTGACAAGAGCACAGCCTGGAGAAGAAATGACTGCAGATGTACTCTGTTCACCACCAATCACAGGATGAAGAGCAGAGGCACATATAAGGGCCAGCTGCACCAGTTTCTTCCTCACACTGATCCTTTTCCACCTCAACATTTCTCCCAATTAGTTTTTATTGGGAAGAAGTCTCTCCAGCATCAAGCAGATTTTGGCAGTAATGGAAACAAACCCCAGAAATTAAAATGCACCCAGAAAAAGACAGATGCCGTATGCAGAAATAAGTGACAGCAAAATCATCCGGGCATGAATTACAACCTCGCTTGGCAGCAACACTAAGGGAGTGGAGCATCAATCAAAACGAGAAGAGCCATGCCCCTTGGATCTGGGACTCCTGGCATGACTAGCTAGTGCCAGACATAGCTAGGCAGACAGCTATTCTCCTAGTAATGCATTCCTGTTGAATAAAGCCTGTATCTGTAGGCTAATGGCTTGAAATTGCTCAGAGATTTAATAAAAGCTCTGAGGAGAAAGGGAAAATAATAGTCATTTAGATAAATGATAGGACTCTACCCAGAACAAAGGCATTTTAATACAAATGTGTTGCCATCAATGGTGGCATGTGTACTCTGCTGTAATTAGACATTTTCTACTAAGGCAACACAAAGCCAGCTGTTTGGCCCATTGTGTGTGCCTCTATTCTCTAAGCCTCAGTTGCGCATGCTAGTCATAAGGCATAAAAGACTGGTTTCATATTGAAAATATGAAAACATGCAAACACATACACAAGAAAATGGCAGGGGGGACACACTGGCAATCACACAATGAGCTGATTTATAGAGTGCTAATAGTAAAAGTATAATTGCTAAATTACAGCCAGATGGACCAGGTACAACTACTCATGAGACACCTGTTTTACTGGGGTGTGAAGCAGCTCTATCCAGACAGAATACAGCTGCAGTGTGGATGGATCCAGACGGTCATGTTGGGAGAACACACGTATTACGTAGATTAAGTACCAGACAAGTGTGGGGTGAACCATGGCTGCTTTACCAAGTTTTAAAACTCATTGTAGCTTGGATATTTCCTACTGTGCTGGGTAAGTTCCACTGGCTAACGCTGAGTTCCTGTAAAAACAATACCTTCTTTTAGAGAGTGCGGGTTTGAAATTGCAATGACTCATACAGAGCTTTGGAGGTTTGCTGCATATAGGATATAATACATTTTGGCCTGGGTCCTTGTCTGGTGCAACCTGTCAAGGCTAATCTGATTTCTACCATGAGAGGATTTATCTCTGCATAATTCTGAGTTTTATAGAACAACACTGATATGAGCAAGGTCCATCTAAATGCAAAAGCCTTAAATACGCTCCTGAATACTTACAGGTTATACAGGTAAATTGCATCTACTAGTGACTGTATACAGACAACCTGTAAACAGCATTGCTGAACTGTTGTATATAACAGAGCAACTGCAGAAGAAAACACCTACTGAGTTTATCATGCTCATGCTCTGAATCCACTGGTCTAATATCAATCTCTTTATAAAGAGAGATACAGAAGACGTGGTGGAGGAAAGTCATGCAAAGGTGAAAATATTCTCAGCAAAATCTTGTTGTAAGAGAATGATTTCTTGTTTCAAAATATATGCACAGCTTTAATGATAGTCTCTCTCAGATGCATTGAAAGATGTCAGTACTTATTTCATTGATTTATACTGTTGCAACCTTCCTATCCTCAGAAGAGCAAATCCTGATTATCTCTGGTATAGGAAATAAGAATCAGGTTTTCCTGTATTTTTTGTTTTGTTTTCTTTAGGTTTGAGCAATAAAGGAGGTATATAATTATTAATATCACGTATAATTAAACGATGCTGTGAAAGTCATCCCCTCAAATATCTATAGGGAAGACAAGAGGGAAACAAAGCAGAAAAGTGACTTGCGTTCTTTGCCATGCAGGTACCAGACAGGTGCTTTGAAAGGAACATAATACTAGTACTAATGGACTTTGTTGTCAGTTTGCACAGTAGGATGGGTGAATGTGATGCATTTAAATCAAGAAAATCATGGGACGCTTTTCTCCATTTCTTTATTTTGCATTCTTTTCGTGTTGTATCTAAGCATTATTAAGAAAATAATGAGGGGATAAAGGTTACTATTTTTAAGAAATGGTTCTACAAATAAACCTTCCTTTTTTCATGAACATCACTTTATCTCAGTGCAGCATGACCAAGTGCCTATCCGGTAACGCAGAGCTAGCCCATGAGGACCTTGAGGCCTGTGTATTTAGACCATGTGTTCCAGTTTTCCAAACTTGCTGAGAATTACACTAGGGTTTAATTTAACTGCTTGCTCTGGAGTGGAAATTTTCACTTAAGTGATAGCTCAATAAAACTCACAAGTAGAAGAACAGAAGCGGTGCTCGTTAAGCAATGGGAATCTGTCAACTATGAGATTACAGACCAGAAATTAAAGAAGTAGGGAAGAAATGGACTGACATACAAAAAGCGGGTTGGAGTGAATTTTTGGACCTCAGCTACTGTGTATTTGTGGGCTGATTTTGAGTAGAATCTGAAATGGAACTAGAATGGAACAAGCTGAGCTGGGTAGCTATTAAAAACAAAACAAAACAACCCAAAAAACCAACCAAACCAACAAAAAAACCTTTGAAAGTGGCCAAGGTTAAAATGACCCAGGAACAGGTGACCAAGCAGCATTCAGGTAAATTGTGCTTACCTGGAATCAGGGCTTATATTGAAGTTTTCAAGTACGTTTTCTGTTGTCATCTGGCCTTCTGTAGTGAGGTCATTCATCTCTGAAGGAGATCAAAGGAGATTATCCAGTTCTACCTTATGTAAGCTGAAGACCAACTGCCATGCTTTCAGGAAGTGAGAATGAAAAAAAACCACCCCAAAACGCAAACTCTCTATATTGTATATTCTGAAATGTTTTTATGTTGTACTGGCAGAAAGAAAAGAAAAAGCAAGGAAAGTGAAATAGGGAATTCTTAACAAAGCTGAATGATATCTATTGTTGTAGACAATAGTTTAGTTGGCATATTAACTTATCTTCCTATTGGTGGCATTTTATTTGTCTGCATGTTGTAGCCACCTCATAAGCCTGCAGGTAAATTCTTATGATGGATCTCTGATTCTACCATTTTATTATATTTCTTCTTGAGTGTGAAAAACCAAAAAAGCCCCATATTATGCAGAACTGAGAAATAAAAGAGCAATAGTTCACCTGTGCATAGCTCACAGCTAGAAGTTTTACCGGCTATGTATCATAATTTTATAATGATCACCACAGCAGTAGACATTCTTATTACAGTATTATTCTAAACCCTCTGCAACTGGCAAAGTATTAAAAAACCTTCCTCATATAAGAAGAAGAAGAAAGAGGATGGGGGAAGTTATGTTCCTAATTGAATCATCTGCTAAAATCTAACCATTTCTGGCAGTTACTTGCAACCTAACCCTGAAGTCTCCAGGTGACTACATTTCTGTCATTTCCACAATGCATGCAGCTATCCATACCTTTACACTTACGTTTATGATTTCAATAAGTGCTTGGGTATCCACTTGCCTACCTTAGCTTCTGGGACTGACCTTGTGGATGTGCTTTGAGCATGCTGAAGGATCAATCAGCAGGATGAAATGCCTTCCTGTCTCTTATACAAAAGCCCAGCTGTTGGAGCGCTTACCTGCAGTTTGTGAGATACGCGTTCATATACTACTTCAATCTATTTTACAAGAGGCATTTTAATGCAGAGCCCTGTAGGGGGGTTGCAGAAGCCTGTTGTGTGGGGTATTCTGAGTCCTGGCGCTTCCTCACAGTTCTTCCTCTTTCTGTAAAGCAGAGTCTTAGTTTGGGAATTTTGCCTGAGACAGGACTCCAGAAGTCACACGGTACTATGCTGACTATTAACATCCCTAATCCTCCCTCCTTGTGACACTAGCTCCAAGTGTCTGTCTGGTGGACTGAAGTGGATGTGGCTGTAGAGATATTTTTTTTCCGGTAGACAAGAGTCACCTCAATGAAGAAGTTGGAAAGTGCTTAGGAGTTAGCTGTTCTCCCTAAACATGGCCTAATAACCTGTAATGAGCAAGGAGAGTAGGAGAGAAGGGAGACACCTCTTCTTTGCAGGAACCTAGACACAGTTAGTACAACTGAAAGACCAAAGTCATGCTTATAACAAAATTTGTCCACACTGGATTTTAGGAGGATATTTAATATGTAGACAACCCCAGTCTGTGTATGAAAAGTTATGTGCTGATGTTTGTTTAATAATTTTTGCCTGTGGCTTTGGATTCTTTAGGTAGAAAACAGTTTTGTTTTTCAAAGATTTTGAAAGATAACTACAGGCTGCCTCAGATGAGAATTGATCCACACAATACTTTCTTAGCAAGGATTCTGCAAAATCAAAGGATCACATGAAATAGACTCTTTCACTTCATTCATAGACCAGCATCACAGCATCCTCTGGAAGGAGATGTTCACTGGGGACAATAAAAAGCTTCAGGGGGAAGCTTGCATAGAGACCTTATAGGATATACCTTTACCGATATGTTTATTCAGTGCGTTATCCCCAAAACCCATGTCGATCTGTTCAAATCTCTCCTTCTTTGCTATCTGTCTTATCCCCTGTTTCTGTCCAGAGCAGTACCTACAGACAGTGGCGGGGAATGAGAACTTGTTGATATTTCTCTTAACGACCTAACAGAAATATCATCAACACCTCGATGCTGTGTAATTCTGTGGCAGGGAATATATCTCTGTTGATTCCATAAAAATACAGAACTGGTTTTAATTTCCATAAAATTTTGATGGCTTCATCCCTGGTAAATCCTACAGAGATTTTCCATACTAAGAACATTGTGATAAGCTTATAAAACAAATGCAGCAGATGGGGCAAATGCAGCCAGCTTTTGTTCTTACTCTCACCTGTCTAATTGTCTTGATAGAAGACTAAAAAGGAGACATTCTCAGTTTATGTCTTATCAGGGCTAAAATATGGCATTACAGAATGATGAACAGAAAATGATAGTGCCATCTTTCAGAAAAGATGCACTGGTATTAATTCCTTGCTCTTATGGATGTAAAAAGACACATGACTGAGGAGTAAATTCTGGTGTCCTAGCAAAATCACAAATTTGGCACAGCATATATACATTGTACCTACATAATTTTTTCCAGTAGTTTCAGTTGTGAAGTCCATGTTCATATTTACCCTAAGTGGACATGTAGTGTTGCTTTGTACCATCCCAGATCTGGCTGCATTTTTGTGGTGCAATCCATGTGGTTTCACAGACAGCTAGATTTGGCCTTGGGTACCTTAGATGCACTAGGAGAGGTGTGAAAGCACCACAGAGAAACTGGCACCATTAGACTCATGAAATCGGAACTGCTGCTGGCCTTTCCTTTTTCAGCACTTGAGCACTTTCAGGAATTGGTATAGTGTGCATGTATGTGAGGGAAGGTAAGGGACCGCTGTGAGCAAAATAAACTGCCTCAACTCATCCTTTGTCTTTTGTGTAGCAGTTATGTGGGTGAGGAGAGACAAGAGTTTGGAATTCTGGTCCGTCTCAACAGAGACCTGTGAGAAGCACCTTGCTGGCTTTCTCATGTCGCACCTGGAGATAGGTGCTTCCCTGCTGGGTTAGAATCTAACCCGTACTTTGCAAACCTGTTCAAGCTAGCTGATATCTCTACATGTTTTCTGCTACTTATTAGTAATAAGGGGAAAAAGCATCAGTGAGCTCTGCTTTTCTGCTCGTTAATTTCTCCACTGCCACTTTGTGTCAAGGATCTCAAGCGACTGAACCTTTCAGCAGAGAGTTTTGGTCTTCATTCCCCACTGACTGCTGGTCTAATTGCCTTCCAGCCTTGGCCACAGGAGAAGCAGCTTAGCACGAGGACCCAAGGGCTTAAAAAGCCAAAGATAATGATGACAGCGACATTGGTGCTGAAAACAGGAACTCCCAGGTGTCATTAAGAGCGCTAGAGTTCAGTTCGACTCTGCTTCCCAGACACAGCCTTCCTCAAAGATGGTGCAGTTGTCTTTATCTGGACAAAGAATCTTTTTCCCTTATGACAAAAATGACATCCACCTCAACATCTCTTATTAAGGACACAGTTTCCAGCCCAAGAAGACATGCCTTTGTGAAGAGAGGTTGTCATGGTGCTGTATGCAGTGCCTAGAAATCGGAATTGCTGAGGATTTATTGTAGCTAAAATGGACAAGAACTCACACGCTCCCTCATTACTTCTTGTCAGAAAGTCAGCCTGGGGTTGCAGATTGCAGGAGCAGAAACTTCAGACTTAGAAGCCTAGAGCTGCTAATGATAAATCGCAATCTGCCACGTGATTCTTGTACAAGACAAATGCTTGTGGCATCAAAAAGCAGAAAAATGCTAGAAAAACTGCAGCAGATGTTTGTGCCTTGCAGTGGTGTGGGCATGGAAGGAGTCTGGACAACACCACTACTGCTACCGAATAACATCACGACAGTGTCTTCTGTAGCACTGGGTTTTGTTCAAGGAGGTACAGCCAGCACTGGCAGCAAGAAGACCTGCCAGCCCCCCCCCCCATCTGGGCTGGAGCTAGTGGCTGGGAAAAGGTTCAGCCTCCCTTAGGGGAAGGCACACACTTGCAGATGTTCAGCTGGTCTCCAAGATGCTCTGCTGCCATGGGATCACTGTGTGTTGTATAAACAACAAAGCAGAGGTGCCACATATGGGTCTGTTCCAGTGCTGCTCCCAGATGTAACTGGGGCACTTAACAGGGCCCCTCTAACCTGAAGGAGGAGCAGGAGTGACAGAGGGTCTTCAGGGAATGGAAAATGTGGGTCTTGCCCTGTTTTTAAAAATTGACTCTTTGGGCATCAGAACTTGTGGGATTAGTTTCAAAATGACAACATTTTATTATAGTAGAGCAATTTGGTTAGTTTTACTTGTCTATATTTTTAATCTTACAGTTCATGTTTTCAAGGTTTGGGGGGGTACGACACAGTGGTGTTCAACAGTGAGGGTTAAATGTCTATTAGTTTTCATGCACTTAAATGTTCTACAAAATTCCTGATGCTGGTCTGTGGGGCAAAATATGAAGTTTTAGTGTTTTAAGGAAAATGCTGATTTTCAAAAGAAATTACAGTGAAATTTTTTGAGCTGGTAAAACTTATTATGGAAGAAGACAAAAATGTTAGTTGGATATTGAATAGATATGACCCTAGGTAAACAAACAGTAGGGGCATAATTGTAACTAGTAAACATCTGAGTTGTGTTGCAAAGGACTGCATTTACTGCAAATCAGTAGCTGGGAAAAGTCTCTGATAAAGGAGTTGGAAGAAGGTATAGGGCTAAGGAGCTGGAGAAAAATTTTAAAATATTCATTTTTACAAAAATGTGGTTGAGGGATTTAATAATGCAGCAGTTTTACTCAGAGAAAGACTGACATACTGTTTTTTATGTGTGTGCACATATCTATCCCTCTTCTTTTTTTTCTTCTTTCCTTTTTATTTGAGGTTTGGGTAATGTTCTCTGCAGGATTCAGATAAAATTCTTGAGGCATCTTTTGTAACAGACTACACAGTATCCACATGAAAGTCCATTGCTACTCACCTTTTCAGCCTTCCTCCCATTTATTAGCTATGGTAATGTGGTGTGCATTAAGTGTCATAATTGTTTTTTAAAAAGACTAAAGTATAAGCTGAATTGAAATTGATCAAAATTAGCAGCAACTGAGATTAGCAGAGTATTTGGAATTGAATTGTGCCTTATTTCCTGTAAGTGTCCTATGGGTCCTTTTTTATGAAAGGTAAAATATAACATCATTTTCAAGTAGTTTGTAATGCTTATTTTATTATGAAGATAAGAACAGTTGAACATAGGGCAATAAAACAAGAGTTTTAAGTAGAATTAACTGAAAATCGTCCCGGTTTGCTGACACAAATATTGGATGAAATTTCTTCACGATGCAGTTCAAAATTTCTCATGAGAACTTCAGTTTGGTCACAAGAGTTTTCTTTCTTGATAGGGAAAGCGGTGAAACAGCTCCCTGCCTGCTTGCCTGCAAGGTGTGGAGTTTCTTGGTTTGCCTTCAGTCTTTGGGGCTGGCATGGGTCAATCTCCCTTTCCTACAAGTAGGTTATGAGGGAAGATACAGAGACAGACAAAAAACCAGACAGTGGCAGAAACGGGGAATTAAGGAACTGGAATGGAAGCCTGAAATGTTTATTTTACTTTTACTCTCTGTGTGGAAAAAAATAAATATCCATTTCCTCTGTCTTATTTTGTGAAATCCCAACCTTTGAAAACCGTGCCCTTGTTTTTTTTTTTTTTTGTTTTTCATTCTAATTCCTTGGACTTCCCACCCTCCCAAAGGCATTCTCTGAATCTGTTCAGCTTTAATTATAGATTATCTTGGTCAAATGATTGATAATGATGGGATGTGAGAGGTGAACGCTGTTGCTTAGGATGGCTTATGTTTAAGAAGTTTGGTGCCATTAAATGTGTAAGTAAGTACCAGTAGTGTTCAAAGCTTTCTGTAGGTGCTCTTTTTGTATCGATTTTGTATCAGACCGGAGTCTGAGAAAGCAGAAATAAGAACACTAGAAATCATAATTGATAGAGCAGCCTAAATAAAAGTTATTTAATTTGGTTTTATCAAGGATGTTTTTAAAACCTGGGGAAAATATAGACCCATTTTCCACTCCATTAACCAGAAGAGAGATGAAAGCGAGAGTGGAAGCTGGGAGCTCCAAGACAATGTGCAAATCTTGAATTCTTGCTCCTCGGGTATCATATAGCAGTAACTAAAGTCTTGTGGACGTGTTATTCATCTCGGTCCTCCTCAGGATTCATTCAGCTGGCAGTTTGCAACATGCCAGCATGCTATAGGCTAAGCTGCTTAGAAATGTGGGTGTATTTTCTCCTCTTGTCAAATTTTCTGAGGATAAATAGTTCTTATGTTTAAGAGAGCTGAAGTTTGTGATGATCCAATGGGAACAGCTTTTAAAATGCAGTGATCATCTAAGAGATAGATGGCTTTTGCTGTTATAATAATAACTGTGACTGCTATGTTTAATAGTTCTCAAAGCCTGATACTGGCAAACCAGCAAGGTCAGAGTCTTGGTTGTATATTCAGTTTAGAATTGATAATAATTCTGTATAAATTGTAATGCCTCCTGAATGGTGAGTTTTCTCCATAGGGAATATTCTTTTAAAGATATTGCATTGACTTTATGTAAAGTAATTATAAATACCACCCATACACATGCAAAACATACCTGACCAGGAGAAAAAGGGAATGGTTGTGAAGTTAAACAGGTAAGAGGAACATTTTAGTCTAGACTTGATGTCNAAATGTGCAATTTAAATATAGGCAAATAATTTCCCTCCGTACTAATGTCAAGAATAAGGCTTTAAAGAGTTGCTGAGAGTCTTAAGAAACTTCCTTTTATAAAGAATATCGTTACCATGAATGGGAGTCTCGCTTTATGATATAAAGATATGATAACTGGTATTAAAGTAGAGAGCTAGA
>VYZW01029935.1:0-33983 GCA_013401315.1 Balaeniceps rex | reverse complement strand
GCAAGATCATGTTTAAAATTGCTGTTTGGTTGTTTGTCTCTCAAAAGCAGCAGCCTTGTTTCTCTCATGAAAGAAATATACGCTTTTCTAAGGTGAACACCTCTGGTATTTCTGCTGTGAAGAGGATGGTGGTGAGTGATTGAGAAGCTCCCCTGGTCCTTTGGTAGCCACATGGGCAGTATATCTGCATATTTTAGCACTAGTTATTCTCCTGCTCCTATACTGTCTAAATCTTGGACACGTCCTGTTGTCACGCTCTGAGGGCTTGCAAATTACTCTCTCGTAGATTACTGTGGGGTATTGTGTAATCCTAGAACCAGCAGTAATAGTTGTGCTTCTGATTATATCGCATCTATCTGAGTAAAGTTTAGGAATCTAATTAGTAATAATTTCTAAACATTTTGGCCAAGTTATGAGTTAGCCATCCATGAAAAAGTAGATTAAAAGTCCTTCATCAAGGTAGTCACCCAACATAAATTTTAAACATGATCTTGCTTGTACAATGAACAGTATGCTGGATTAATACCGGAATAATGTTAGAAAGCCTGATTAGGGTTTTTATTTATTTATTTATTTTTGCATTCCTTTTGGTACGAACAATGAAACAGATTACTTGCAGTTTTGTTTATAGTAGGTTTTCTTTCCTAGTTATTATAAATTTTCCAAATGTAATGTTATTTTCCAGGGAAGAAGAATGTTGCTTTTTAAAAAGTAAATGGCTTCCATAGAAATTTTGCAACACATTTCGCAGTATCATTTCCATTGATGTTAGATGTTGTAATAGCTCTTTCAGCTTTTAGGAACTTGGCATTGTTGCATTAAACTTACTTGATTATATTGCCAAATCAGAAAGGGAGCACAGAATGATATGTTCGTGAACTTATGATGCCTACATCTGTGAAACTGTAATGTCTGTGGTTTTTTTCCTCTTCCCCTGCCCCTTTGTAATATGGAGCTTCTTAGGGACTTTATTCTTGTTTTTTTCCTATTGTAGATTTTTTTTTTAACTTATTACTTAGACTAGAAGTCCCTTAAAATTCTGTGTAGTCCATATATGCATCTGTACCTATAGTTATATATCTACATTAGGTAAATTTATTTAAATTACTTCATGGGCTTGGCAATATTTGATAATACCTATGAGTTGTGAAAGTTGAGAGTGATTAACTTGTTCTTTATGGAGGAGAATGCATAAATCACCCCTTCCTCTACTATGCTTTTTTTCAGGAGCACTATCAGATAGGATTTCTGACTACCAGGAAGATAGAAGGTCAACAAGTCAACCCATGTGTTCTTTCATATGCATGGTCTTTATGGTCCAGTTTGTCACTGGGGAACTTGACATTTATTTTAATAGCAGTAAAGTTTTGTTAAGTTGAAAAGTTCTTTGATGTTGGTGAAGGAAATAAGCCTTTTTAGCAAGGTAAAATGCTATTCTGAAAACAATTTTCATCCACTCGGATGTTTTTCTTCTCTGTCTTTGACCTACTTATTGCCAGAGGGGTGTTCAACAGGCTTAGCTCTAAAGACCCTTGTAGAAATCCCATACTTTCCAGCTTCTTTTTGTCATACAACACTAGTTTTCTGAAATGCAATATAAGCATCCCTGAGGACTAGAATTTGCCCCTAGCAAAAGAGCATCACACCATTTCAACTTTCAATATAGCATTTGACTGCAATTTTTGTAAATAACACTCTTTACACACCTGATGCACTAAATGTTCACATCTTTTTCAACAGAAGGGCATTTTCCCTGGCCTTTAAGATCTTCTGCTAGTCTTTTCTATGATGAAAAATACTTTAAGTGATCCTCTTTATGGTAAAGGACTCATTACTCTGTTGCTATGGTCTACAAATATGTATTTCCCTTCTGATTTTTATAGTAGAAGAGGATCTAAGGTTAATGTTAACATTTGTAACAAATATAAAAGTGTGATGGGCAACCAAGAAATCAAGCACTGGAAAGAAGAGGAGCTTTTTGAAGAGAGCAAAAGCTCTGATTGTGCAGTACAAGAAGGACAGATCAGCCACCACATCCACCTCAAGACTATGAACACCTGCTGTTTGTTCTTTCATGTTTATTTATTGATTCTGATCTGGCATCATATTGGTCTTCCATTGTCTGGCCATATGAACCTTGCCTTTAGTGGCAATTTAAGATAAAGTTATATATTAAGTGATGGAGTATGTAGGGAGTCAAGCATGAAGGAAATGTAGTACAGCAGAAGCTTTATAAATGAACTACAAAATGTTTCAGTGAAAGCTGTTAGTGAAAATCTTTGACAAAAGATCTGTCCCAGCTTAGGACAGGTTTTTCTGTGGCTTTTGTGTTGTTTTTTGTGGTTTTGTTTGCTTGTTTTAAATTCCCACAGAGATCCCTAATTAGATAATAATTCATTTGGTGGTTGTGAAATCCAAGAGATAAATCCCTCAAGAATCAAAGTCATGGTAAGGCTACAGGATCTGTCAGACCAGACATTGGGCCATATATTGCAGAAATAGGGTGTGAATCCCAGCATTTCAGTATTTCTCACACTAACAATAGAAACAGAAATTGGTAAAGACAAGAGATTTGCATATACTGGGCCATATAAATCCCCTAATTTATTCTGAAAAATGTATTCTGCAAAAGAAGTTCAAGTGTCTCTGTCAGTCTTTCACTAAAACAACAGAACCATCTTTATTCCTTTCTAAAAGGTGTGATTGAAATTTCAGCATGTGAGGGGCTAGTTCCCGTTGCTCTGTCTTGATTTTTCAGTTCTTTGGTAAATCACCTGTTCTAGTGAAAGGCCTTAATTATCTTTATCCACAAAAATCATGGTTTTTTCCATGTAAATGGAAACTACTGATAAGATGATGCAGATGGGATCAGGTTTGACCCCATCTTCATGCTAATTTTTGTGTATATTGCTTGAGGAACAGCCTGAAAATCCCATCCCAGTGGCAATTAATGTCTCTAATTCTGGGTAAAAATGGCAAATGTGAATTCTCAGGATCATACCCCAGAGCACTGCAGTGAGGATCAGGACTTTTCCCTTGCTGTATCTGGAACCTCAGTGCTTGGCCACCCTATGCCTCTGTAATTAGGTATTTGCATTCCTTGAATATCATTAGGGTGCTTTAGGAGTTACCACTTTTGCTCTAACAAGCAACCCAACACATTAATATAGCCTCAAAAAGCAAGAACTCTTTGACATTGTCCCTCCTTCTTCTTCACTAGCTGGGAAAAATGGAAGAAATAATGGATTAAATAAAGAACATTAAGAATGAGTAACAGTGCAGACTCTCAGCTTGACTGCATCTTTTCTATTGGACAATGTTAACAAGTGTTAAAGATGTACAGGTACAATTCCACCTAACACCCATTTTGATTGTATCAGTTTATAGGTGGATGAGCTGTGCTATGGCCCAGACAATCCAATAATTATTTGAGTGAATCTCTTGTCTCTACCAATTTTTATTTCTCCTGTTAGTGTGAGAAATACTGAAATGCTGGGATTCACACCCCATTTCTGCAAGTGATGACAGGAGGTCAGGTAGGAAATACAAGTGTTTGAATATTTGCAGAAAGACACAAGAATGGTTTGATGTGTTTCAAAAGCATTGATTGAAAGAAATTTGAATATGTGACGAAAGCTTTATTTATTTATTTTTCTCTAGTTTGTATACAGATTTGCCAATGCTCGCAAATGAAAGAAGCAGTGCTCTTTCTTCAGAGTCAGGTATGAGGGCAGACTGCATAAGGAGGGAAGGGGACAGACACTAAAGCTTTAGTTGTGGTGGGTTTTTTGTATGACTTCAAAGAAAATGCTGCTTATACCTAGTAATTAAAATGTAGTGGGGATTTTCTTCCATAACCTTTAGTTGTTAATCATCTTCTACAGTTATATTCCCTATCCTACATTTCTCCATATACATTAGAAGGAATTCACCACCACTGTATTCTGTCTCCTCAATTTTCCCCCAAATTTTCAACTTGTCAGCTTATATTCGGATTCCTGATTTACACTGTTGTAAAAGATTATTCTATTATTCGTGTAAAAAATTACTGCTTTCAGTAACATAGAACATGATTTCTGATCTGATCCTTTTGGGATGCTTTGGAATTGTAATAAGAAAAAAAATGTTATGTGAATATAAGTTCTAAGTTGTTTTCTCAAGAATTCATGAAATTTGGGCTGTCCATGTAATCTTTTAGATTGCCTACCAGTAATCTATCATTTTGTCACTTCTGATGCCAGGAAGCAGGGGCTGGAGGATCACCAGCAATAACAGGAAAAAAGTCACAGAAAACAGCTCTGTATCACATACAATGTGTCTGACACATTTAAATGCGTTGGATTCACTGCGCGATTTGTTAATCTGCAAGTATGCAGTGAAACCAACATGCTCTGGATGCAGTGATTCATTGTAGATGTATAGCCAAGCTAGGAGAATACAGACTGTGGGGTACGTTTGATCACCCGCTTTTGATTTTGCCCATGTTGACAGAGGACATGCTCTGAGGATTAAGCGTCTGCAGAGCCCACTGACGTTCTTCACAAGTCGGTATGTAATAGTAATTAGTAGTTTACTAAGTGTAGTCAATTTTAATGCCATATTTAGCTATCACACCTTGTAAGGTGTTAAGCTGGACAGCGAGGTATGCTCAGAGAAACCAAGAGAAAATGGTAGGTGTTCAGCATTTTCAAAAATCATGCTACTCAGATAAATATTTAAACAGAGCATTAAAAACTTGGGTATGACTGATTTATAAATCATCTCTGTTAATGGGAGATGTATTGAGGGGTGCGGTATAATGTTACAACATGCTGAAGAGTAGGCTGAGGTGAGACTTAGTATGGAAATACCACATAGCTAATCTGAGTTGCAGGTGAGGCTGCATAGAATGCACAGAATTGGTTTTATTCACAAAAGACAGGTCAAATATTCAGCTCTGTAACAGAAAAGTGAAAAAGGTCTGTTCACTTCTATGGGAATTAATGAATGGGATTAAATTGCCAGGCCCCCGGGGGCACTGACAGGGAGGTGCCCAATGCCCATGCTGCCCCCATGGGTGCCCCCCGGCTGCCTTGCTCCCTCCCCGTTGGCCTGGGGATCCCCCACAGCTCCGCCAGCCCCAGGATGCCTCTGGCCCAGACGGCGCCCTTACCCATCTAAAGCAAAGACCTAAAGCAAAATTATGCTGTATGGTGACAGAAGAAAAAAATAATGATGAAAGCTAAGAAAACCCCGCAGAAATGTACTGCTCTATGAACAGAGTGTTTCCAAAACAGAATGTTTTTGAATGGGTTTTTTGTGTCTGACCCTCTCAAGAAATTCACAAAATAGTGCCTTTGGCTTGCTGTCATTTTGAAATATGTTTTGTTTCCTGTATAACATTAATTTTCTTGCTTTCAAAATGTCCAACCTTTTAACAAGTGATACTAACTGTAAGTGGTCAATTAGAATAAAAACTCATTCACAGACAGTTCATTAGCTTACCAGTTGGACTGTGCATTATTTGCTTACAGATGTAGGGGAATAGTCTGCAAAGTTTTGTTTGCAACATACAAATATCAGTGAAAAATGCATTTCATTCTTTGTCAAGGCACTGTAGTCATGCTGATAAAAGGTTTGGGGTTTTTTTGTTGCCAATAGTTTTACAAAAGTGAGTGGCACTTTAGTTGCAAAACTTTAGAAAAGCTTCACAAAGTGATCGCAAAGGGCCTTACAGTAGGTACATAAGGATATATTCACAAAACCTGTATTCAGCCTATGTTATAGCGTCTAGTTTTGCATATTGGCTAGATGCTTCTTCTGGTGAGGTGGTAGAGAATGTCAAAGAGTAATCACAGGACCATAGGATGAATCTGCCTGCTGTGTGCTCTGATGGCAGTGTCCCAGATCCATCTCCATGTTACATGATCCTGCTCTCGCTGTCCAGTCAGGGAAAAGAAACCACATGGTTTCTTGACCAGCTGCAAGCCCTATCAGCTAATATCAGACAAACCAGTGAGTATTTTAGGTAGATGAAGTTCCTCCTTGTGTCATGAGTCAGTACGAAGCCTGTGGGCCAGTTGAGATCTACCTGTATAAGATAATTGCCGTTTATGTAAGTACTGGCTAGCTGACATGATAGTAAAGTTCAATACCTATATAATCCCCTAAAACTGTAATAAACACATCTATAAAATTGTTTGTCCAGCGTCTTCAGGCTGCCAAATCAATAAGGCAGCAGGAAAACGTTGAGTTAATTAACCTGATAAATAGCTTGGCAAGCGCTATTTCTAATGACCACTCCTGATTTAATATACTGTAATCACAGAAAGACAGTGTGATAAGCATGAAAGGATAACATTGTAGATCTACTTATCTGGCAATTTTAGCTAATATGAAAATCTGCAAGTAATCAAACTACAGTGTTTCAATCTGAATGGCAGGGTTTGTTATTCTGAAGCATAGGCACTGTTTCTGTCCCTTGCTTGTCTCTATAAAGCAAAGCTGGACATCCATAATCAATTCAGGTAGAATTTTGAAAACTGCCCTAAGAAAAACGTATTTGGGGATTTTTCTTGAAATGCTCTGGAGTTAGGCACACAACAATTTGAGCAATTTTCAGTTCAAATAGCAAGAGAAGATTTGAAGGTTCACAAAGATTAATAAGAAGTTGTATCCTCTCTGCGTGACACATTCAAAGTAAGGGGCACAGGACACAGGAATGCTTTTCCACTCATAGGTGAAAAAGGTGTTGGTCCTGGTAACACCTGGCTGCATACTCAACTGAGACCCAGGTCTCATCATCTGCTTCCATGTGTTGGTTTCCACAAAAAGAAAATTGGTGTCGGGTTTCAAGGGAACTGTGCTGTGTTCAGCTAGATCATTGGCTGATGCACTGGTGTCCCGATATGGTGCACACCAGCAGTTAAATGCAACCACACTGTCTTTTTCTGATGCAATTGTCCTGTCTGGACCCAAGTTCCATCACTCTGGGCATGAAAGTGCCACAGAAGTGACAGCCTCAGAAAAGTACCTTTTTTTTTTCTGTATCCTCTTTAAGTAGAACCACTTACAATGAAGAACTGCTATGATATCAGTGCCAGACTAAGGCATCTTGACACTGATGCTATAAACAAAGCAGTAGTGAAAGTACATGCTATCACTGAACCAAAAACTGGTAGTACTGTCATGCCAGGTAGCAAGGAAGGAGAGTTCATGAGAGTGTGAATGGGTCGTAGTAAATCTAAGGAACAAAGTAAAAAAGGTGCAGCTGTCCATAAAACTTTGGGATGAGCAGCTACCGGTCTCTCTAGGAGAGTTTGTCCAAACAATTCAGGAAAGATTTCCCTTTAAAACCAACTTAATTAATGTACAAAAATTTTAGAAAGCATTTCCCTTTTGAAAGAGCCTTTTGTTGTCCCTGTGTGACTGAAAAGGTCTGTGAGTAGCACTGAGACTGTGAAATCCCTGGTGCAAATGAAGTGGCACACTGTTAAACATGACTATTAAACTATTTTCTTGGGAGTTGTTTTTGATTCATGTGGAATAGATTAAAAGTCTGTTTCAAATCCCACAAGATTTCCCATGGAGTATAATTATACATGAAACAGAATAAGAAATGCAGTCCAACAATTACTTTAATTAGATGGTGGTTACCAAAGCTGTCAGTGTGCCTAGTCCTACAAAGAACTAAGAATGGAATTGTTGATAAATGTTTGCACTTCAGAGGAATTAATTATCTGTGTAAATAAATAATGGACTAGAAAAACTGCAATCAGGTGATGGGATCTTGCCCTTCATCGTCACAGATGATATAATACCTATCTTAAAGACCAATTTTCTGCCTTTATAAAGCAGCCCTCAAGGGCCCACCTTGTTCCCTTTGGGAAATATATCTTTCTGCAGTTTTGTGGGGTCTGAAACTTGAAGTAATCAGTCTTGGCTCTAGTAGCAGTATAAGCTTGGCATTGATAGCACTAAAGATCTCCTTTTCTTCTGCTAGCCATTTTGTCAATGAAATGAGTTTGACTACTTCTGAATGCGATAGAAGGGGTGAAGGTATTAATTCTCCTTGACCGGTCAACATTAGTTCTACTATAGACACACTGTGGAGCCTCTGCCATTGCTCTGAAGCATCTGCCAGAAGAGGAGTTCAGGTGGGAGGGACCAGTATTTGGTTCTGGACTGGGAGTTTTTATGTTCCTACGTGTGTAACTATGCCTGTATTTTTACAGTGGTACACAGAGAAGCTGATAAAATAGGAGATCAGAGTTTTGTAGCTGGGGGCTTTCAAAAACACTGTAGCTCTTCAGAAATGAGCATCTTGAGTGGTTCTTGCCTCCAGGTCCAGTTTTAAACCCATTCTAGGCCAAAAAGGATTGAAATGCTCTTAGCTGATATAACAGTTGGCCCTGTTGTGTGCATGTGCTCCATTGATGCCTTTGCAGCACTTTAATGGACAGTCCTGGCTGAGAGGAATGGCCAAACACTTACTAGACCATGAAGGACTTCCTCATTATTCCCACATTCCTCAAGAGATTGTCCTTTCATCACCAGAAATGAAGCACACTGAAGGCAGAGGGCAGGAGCAGTACTACTGTCTCTGCACCTATAGATCTGCACATAAATTGTGTTGTGGTATTCTTTCTCCCTTGTGCGAGGTAAGGTGTAGCAGCGGAGACAGGAATGTAAAGTAGCTATGCTTTTGATGAGGAGAAGCTATTGATTGTAAGCTCTAGGAAAGGCAGATATAGCTATTTGAGTGTGTCCACTTTCCAGGTTGTTAGACATTATCAGCTTGCCACATTCCTAAAAGTACCCCAATGCAACGGTAAGCTTCAGTCTTGCGTGCTGTTGATCACTACTCTGTTCAGTCAAAGCACAATAAACAGTGTACTGTAATCTTCAGCAGGAAGTTGTCAGGAGATGCTACTTGGGCATGACAACATTTTGATGGATTTTAGCTGTGAAATTCAAGTTACTAGTGTTGAGTTTGTACAAAAACAGAGGAGGGAAGAGTACCATAAGAGAAAGTCTTCCTTGGAGAATATATCTGATTCTCAGTTGTAAGCCTTTTACATAGTTACGTAATTGAGGATGTGCTCTTGACACAGACAATAAAGCAATTCCCACTTCTGTGAACAAATACCCAAGACAGGGATTCAATTCCATAGATTACAGAATCTTGCTATTTGCCTATCAACTTAACTGATCTAATTATGGTTCACAGTTTCAGTGAATGTAAAGAGAAATACTGGAATAAATTAAAAAAGTCTCACCTCTTGCTTAATTGCATATTAAATCTTCATAGACAAGAAAACCTGAACCTCTCTAGGGAGGCTTCAGGACACGTAAAAGTGTATAGCTAAAGAGAAAGAAATGTACTGGCCCCCTGAGCAAATGAAGAACAAGTGAGTATCACTCACAAATTTCTTTTCCACCTATCTCTTCCATCCTCCCACCCCATCCTGAGCAGGCACTTGATTTAGGCAATAAATACATACATATAATTTGCATTTTTTTCCTAAGAGTTTCAATTTGCAGCATTAACAGTGTTCTCTTCCATGGTAACATAATGAGAATCTCAGAAGTGGGATTTAAAAATGGTATTTAGGCCCCTGATTTAGATTACAGATTTTTAAGGATACTCTGATGCCTACATGAAATCAAACGTGATATTAAAGCTTTACAGATAGTCCTTTGCATCTGTTGGGCAGAAGGTATACAGTGCACTGAAGAGCTATTCTCAAAGTCTATTCTCTTAGAGAACACACGACTGGAAAGGGTCCTGCAGATTGCTGGGTTGTTCTGAAGTCCTGTTCTGAGCACTTGGCCAGAATGTTGTCAGCTAATGCCTGTTCTTACCTTAAACCCCACATCTGCTTCTATGCAGCTGTTTCTCAACATATTTTCTCTGTTTCTACAAACTTTCTCCAACCTGTCTTGGATGCCAAAGATTTGCCAGATTAAGATTTGAGGTGATTGTCTTCATATTCCAGTACCTTTGAGATCAAGGCAAGAAATATAGTATCTCTTCTCAAATCCCCAGTGCAGCCATTTGAACATATCTAGCTTCACTACGTCACCAGGTGTTCAATCACCTGAGAAAATGCATCTGCAGAATTCACTGTGAAGCTTCCCCACTTTTATATACTGACTTCCCACACATAATATATGGAAGTCAGAAAGAGGAACAGAAGAAGAGACAAGGAAGGAAGGGCTCAAAGGAACAACCTTCTCTTGGCGGCAGTGATGCCGGCGTCTCCCATGATGGGGAGCAGGGACAGAAATTGCTTGGTCCTGATCACCGTGCTTTTACATCTCATTCATCCCATAGAAGAGTTGCTGGTACTCTCATATCAAGAGGTAATTTCTGATACCTTGGCACTTTGCCAGGCAGGCTTGGTAGAAGTTGCTGCACTTTGTCAAAGTCTGGATGTACTGATGTCCTGATGTGCCACAGGCATGGCTTTAAGGAAGCCAGGGAACAGCAATGGGTGTTAGGCAAGTTGAAAATACACATTTGTAAATACTGGAGTAAGCAAAGAAGGAAATAAGAAGACCTCTATTTGTGCAAAAATCTTTTGTCTTGTGTTGTTGAAGTGTTAGAAGGCAATCTTGAAAGTGTGTGGTGAGATGGGCAGGAATTGCTGAATGGATAGGATGAATTGGCCAAATTAGTGAATGGATGGGATAGAACAGGCTCCATTTCCAGTTAGATGTCCCAGTAAGTCCTTTACTGTTTGTTCACTCCGTTGCTCAGGACTTTTTAACTCCACTCCCTGCAGGGGATTTCCTGCTGTGGGGAGTGAGTCTCAGCAGATAGCAATGACCCTGGGTAGTTAATACCCTTGTTCTCTGCAATACAGGTGGGATTTTTCTGACCATAGGATGGAGTTTGAGGGAAGGCAAAGGGCACTCCAATTACTTGGAAGCCATGTGTTGCCTGCAGATATTTTATTTCTTCTGAAGATCTTTACATTTTTAAGATTTTCTTCTGTTCAAGCAGACCTGACATTGGCTTTCATGAATTATTCCACAGATAAGTTCAGCAAGAGTTCTAAATCCTACTTTTTTCATTTGTAGCTAGTGCCTTTTAAAGGTGGGAAGGTGAGGAATGATTCCTTTGCATTACTCAGCCTTTTAATAAACTGTTTTCTTCTTTACCATGCAATCTCTGCTTTTTACTTCTACCTCTTATATGCCATTTCACAGCCATTCAATAGGTGCAATATGCCTACCCTTGCTTCTGCAAGACAGTCAGCTTTCATGGCAGGACAATAGGTTGAAGAAAAGAGCAAAAACATACTACTTAGAGTAGGCTGCCAAAGGAAAAGTTGCTTCACGTAGCATAGCCAGCAGTCAGCAAGTTCAGAAGGCAAGATGAAGTCCCACCATTAACATGCTGTGAAATGTGCTGGTGCAGTCAGAAAGGTTCTCAATCCCATCACTGCTGAAAGCTGGGTGGAGGGATGAGGGGAAGTGTGGAGTTTGGAGGATGAGCAGACTTGGTGTCAAAGGAGTAAGTGGTATAAGCACTGCAAATCTCATCTCTTTGTGAGCTTTGTCAGCTGCTGAAGACATAGAACAGGGCTGTGTAGGTGCTCCATCTTTTGGGAACTGCATGTCAGAAGAGCTGCATAAGTCACATGCCTTCAGAGAGAAGCAGAGTTTAATGGGCAATGCATTCCTGTCTGTTTCTGTGGTGGAAGGGAAACAACATTGTCTTTTTCTTCTCATCTGAGTGGAATACCTAGTGTTATGACCAGATACAGTGCAATAACCAGAATGATATTCTGCTTTTGAGCATATGAGGGGAGATGTTGAAGATGGCCATATGTATTGCTCAGCTGAATTGGAAACCATTTCTCAACATGTGTATGTTTGGGGGGGTAGGTGGGTCTAAATGGTAAACAGCTTGCTCAAGAAAGCTCTTGAATTATTAGCTTCTAGGAGTTCATCCCCATCTTTAGTAAGATGAGATTTTTTTTGCCTAACAGGTATGCAGCGTTATGAGTACCCTTGAAAACCTCTAATCAGTATAATCTCAGGCTGCAGAAATATTTTCAACAGTTCTCTCTACAGTAAAGTGGCCTTTCTCTCTCCTTGCTTCCCCGCTTTTCTCAAAAAGACTTAATAGCAGTATGTATAAATAAAAGTTTTTCGGATAGGTGCCTTAATTTTGGCTAAAGTTGTTCCCTCAGTAGGACTTCTCAAAATGCAGCATTTTTTGAAAACCAGTTTATATGCTATAGTGCAAGTTCTCATGCCAACACCTTAAATGAGCTGTGCCTATCCTTTTCTTCCCAAGAATGGCCAAATAGCCATGAAGAGAAGTGCACTGCCTGCTATGCAGCAGACTCTGATGTTGGGCATTACAGGGGGATGTTCTACCTTGCTGGGTACTTTTGGAAAGTGAGACCTGGAATAATATGCAGACCACCTGCTTACCAAGGCGCCACGATCGTCAAAATACCTGATATGAGATCTTAAGCTTTCCTACTCCCTCTGTCAGTAGGCAGTCAATTCCAGCTTGAATTTCATGCAACCTCTGATTTGTAGAAAATAAGACAGAAAAGGACTTTGCAAAGTCAATTGATCCTTCCTCTGAGTCCAATGCTGGACCAGCTATACAGCTGGAGACTCCATATCTGCCGAGGCAATCTGTGTCAGTTACTTAGCTAACTTGGGCTTCATAGAGCAACTGGGGAATGGTATTACTCAATCTCCTCCTCTGGATACCCTTAGATGTGTGTCAGCCCTCCTCTTTCTCACCTAGTCAGACACCACTACCTAGGAGGAAATAGGGTGCCTGTGACAGCAGAGGTGGAGAAGTGCAGAGAAAAAACATATTGGGATGTGGCATTCATTGTTTCTTTCCTGGAGACCTAGCTGATAGTGTGAGGGAATAAAGATGATGTGAATGGAATTATCTATTGTTCTGGGTTTTGTTTTGGTTTGGGTTTTTGTTTTGCTTTGGTTTTTTTTTCTTCTTTTCATCTCTCCTGACTTGCTTGTGAAGCTCTGCCCATTCTGCAGAGCCCAGTCTGCACATGTCTCTGAGCAGAAATGAAAGTGAATGAAAGGAAGTCATGACATTATGCATTTTCAACATCACTGTTAAATACCAGGCAAGCACACAACAGAGAGAGTGCCTTGTAGGCAGATGCATTCCCTTGAACTGCATCTTCCTGTCACCACAACTATCAGAGCTTTATTATATGGAAATGTGAGAAAAACAGCAAAAAAAGGATCTTTAAGGATGCAGTGGAGTGATTTAGATGTTGATAGAGATAGAACTGGTTTTGTGTTTATATGAGGTCCCCAGAGTAAATAGAGATGTGACTCAATTCTACCATCTTCCTTGCATGAATAGCATTTGTCTCTTTGTTAATAAGCCTGACATTAAATTGTGTGCACTCTCTCTCTCCCTTTTCCTCGGAACTAATAATACAGCCCCTAGAAGTTCATTAATGCTGGCATGTCTCTTTGCTTCACTTTTGTAATGCATGAGAACACAGGCCTTAAATAAAATCTTTGTGAAGCACTTGCACTTGTCTGAAGATAAAAAGCATGTTCCTACATTTGCATTACAAAGAAGCCCATATCAGCACCTTCTTTCTCTGGCACCCTCCTTCCTCTGGGCTTGTATCTGATGGAAAAGGCAATTTCCAGCTAATCATTCTAAAAGCCTGTCATTTGAGTCTGTAATAAGAGGAAAGAGTTTTTACTGTTGATTTTCAGTGGGCATTAGGCAGTGGGATTTGTTGCAGTGCTATGGGAAAGTGCAATACACAGAAGCACTACTGGGATCTCTAAATTCTCTGTGCTCTGTGTAAGCATTTCTGCTCCACCGGGTGACACTGAATAGCCTGGGATTCCTAGGAGGGGGAAAACACATTTTGGAATGGGGAGGATTTTACATAACCTCTTCCTAATGCCAAAGCTTGTTTCCAGTCATGTTAGTGTAAATCTGGCATCATCTTACGATGACAGGGGAGTGAATTCAGATCGCCCAGGGGTAACTGGTCACCTGGACATGGTGCTGAGCAGCCTGCTGTAGGTGACCCTGCCTGAGCAGGGGGGCTGGACAAGATGACCTGCAGAGGTCCCTTCCAACCTCAGCTGTTCTGTAAAACATGTCAGAGTTGTCTGGAGCAATTCATGTCCCTTGCAGCAGGCATTTAGTGACATTTCAAACTGTATGTGGTAACCAGCCTGGGCTCCAGCTGCCCATTTCTAGAAAGGGGCAGTTTTTCCCTTGATCCTATGTCAAACCCATGTCTCTTGTGTACATCTGTAAGACCTCCCAAATATGAGGAAATCAGACAGCAGCCTCGTGCTAGCGCGCACACACACAGACATAGTTATCACATCAATATTGGTTTAATTTGGCACCAAACTCTGAGAACAACCTCTGTTAGAGGACAGTGTTTACAGCCTTGGGAATAATTAAAGCATGCAAAGTAACTGCAGTCCTTCAGAAAGGAACTATTATGGTGAAGAGGATCTTGACTGGTAGCCTTTGGAAAAGGAGAGATGAGAAATACTCTATATGTTTGTGTGGGAGGAGTGAGAAAAGCATACTGCAGCTCACACTCTTGCTTACCTGTCCAGTACAACATACCGTACACTCTGGTATGCAAGAAGAGCGTCCACCTGGCATGTCCTAGGTCTGAGGTACCCCTCACAACACCGAAGCTACACTCATGTGCTTGCACCTTTAAAGAGACTGCCAAGAGGATCAGCTGTACTTTGAGATATGTAATTTTCAGGATTAGGAGAGATTTTGATCTCCGCAGAGCAAAGGAACACAGTTTAGCTGGGAGCAGGGCTGTCAAGGTCATAGCATTTTCCAGGATGGCAGCACAATCTGACGGTGTTTGTTTTAGATCATTCAATTTACTGAAACAGCAGTCCATTAGTTTAGCCCTCCTGGCTGCAGAATCCCTGCAGTTCCCAGAGGCTGCAGCCAGCAGTAATAAAACTCCCTGAACGCATCTTTCAAGATATGCTTGATGTGATGCCAGCTAGTCCTTGAAAGGTGCCCATGTGCAGCAATTCATGGCATTGTTCACACTCTTCATATTTAATAATTTCATTACTAATTAATATGGTCATTACCACAGTGCGAAAGGAAAAGATGATTATTAAAGGTTAATGTCATTGCTGCTCATACCGTGCCTTGAATTGTTACAATTTTTCCTAGGTATTTAATTAAACTGATAAGTAACAATACAATTACATTTAATAATGTATGTGCAACCATATTTATTTGTCCCTCTGTGAGGCCAGCGACTGCCTGCAACAATGAGAGAGAGAGAGAGAGAGAGAGAGATTAAATCCACAGTGGTTTTGTTTTCCTTTTCATTTTGCATGCTCGTCTGCTTTCTGCTTCTCTCATGCTGGGTCTGGCTAGAGGTGAAGCTCCAAAGACACATGGCCATGATGAAAAGCCTGCGATATATTTATGGGTCAAAAATATTGCTTAGGTGTAGCGGCAGCCTAGCTTAGGGACTGGGAAAGTTCCTTTCCAACTATATCAACTATAGAGTGAATTTCAGCCAGGATTTCAGAACACTTTAAACTTATGAAAACTTATTGAATCAATGGTAAAGCAAGGGGCTGCTGTATTTTTCCTGCTTTGGCAAGATTAACTGTTGCTGAACTGACACTGAGTGACAATGCCACAAGTAAATCCGCTCTTCTTTCTCTGTTTTTTCTGGTTGCAGACTGCACTCCATGCCTGGTGATGCATGGACCAAAGCTTGCCTTAGACCAAACCCACTTGATTGGCTGCTAACTCACTCCTAGGCATAGCTGAGGTCTAGATTAAAGGCTGGTTTTGTGTTACTCATTAGCACAGATTCAAGTATTCCTACTAGTAATGCAGCTAGGTCACAGATGGCTAAACATAAAGAACATGTTCATCACCATCTCACTCCTAAGGCCTTAAAGCAATGTCATGGGATCAGTGCTGGAAACACAAACCAGCCCCAATCTCCTTTCAGGAAAGGACAGATACCATGTGTAACTCCTATACCTGAGCTGAAGGTGTTTTGAGAATTCTGCAGACAAACCATAGTGAAACACAAACCTCATGAGATCGATGACATGGACACAGAGAGAATGGCAGGCTCTAGCTACACATGAGCCGATATTTCACATACAGACACGGTTCTCCTCTCTACAGTGCAGGCACTTTAAAAGCACAGTAAAATTAGAGCTAGGCAACAAAAAAGGCCATGCGGTGCATGTTCAATATGTATATTTTTGAGTGTGGAATCAAGACTACGTAGGGGTGTGTCATAGATCTTGTATTGCTACCACTGTGAATGGTGTTTGGAGTGGACTGGAAATATTATTTTGTACACATAATGGCAAACATTACATCATAGCCGGCCAAAGAACAGTTAACAAGATTTTGATTGAATATTTATGTTAATAATTTGTACCTGGAGGAGTTATATTTTTAATTCATCTGAGTTAACACCGAAGTGGAGATCATAGATCGTAAATTTATTTGCTTTTGTGTGTTACAGTGTTCAGATTCGCTGCTATAATTACTATAATTTTCAAATTCTCTATAGTATATGATGTAAGGAATTAAGACACATGTAAGACCTGAGCAGAACACATAGGAGCTAATGGAAAGACCTTGATGATTTCCACAGAGCTGTGGATCAAATTCTATTGCATGAGGCCACTTTCCCCATAGAAGGCTCCACTTCTCAGGACACCTTAGTACTGGAGGAAGCTTTGGAGAGCAAGGGCAGTGTACATACAGCAATCTCCAAGCAAACAGTTTTGAAATTTTGTGGAGAGTGACTAAAGTTCCAGAAGATCGGGAATGGGCAAAGATAGAGCCTTCCTTAAAAAGGGTAGGAAAGAGAGACCTGGAAAACTACTGGGATGTTTAAGTTTTAATGCCTGGAGAAATATTGGAACATCAATCTATTGGCAAACCTTTAAGGGTTGACAAATAACGAACAAGTCTTTATCATGATCAAGTCATATAAAACTACACCCTGTGACAGACAACAGGCCTTTTAGATAGAGAAGTAGATACTGTATGTCTTCAGGTTATTGACGCTGTCTTCAACAACATTCGTGTAACCAAGCTAGAGAATCCTGGCTAGAGAAAATACCTGCACAAGTGGGAGTAATAATTAGCGGGTCACAAATAAACTGGAAAGATACTATCAGGCGGGATCCCTGTGTATTTCTTATGTCTGGTATTACCTAGCATTTTCATGAACTAATTGGACAATGGAAAAGACAGTCCCATTACTTCACTTATATTTAATTCCAGTCTTGAGAAGGGACATGGTGGAAGCACACTGAAAGACAGATTTAGAATTTAAAAAAATCTTGATCGTTTGTATTAATGAGTTGAAACAAATAGGATAGAACTTAATAAGGACAAGAATGAAGTAATATGCTTCAGTAAGAATTCCCAGCTACACAAAGGTGAACTGGGGAATAACTTGTCACTGGACTGTCGCAAGGGGAACGGCAAACTGAAAGTAATCTAACATAGTTTAATGAGGTGAAAACAGCAAATTCAATATAAGGATGTATAAACATGAATATCATGTACAAAATATTCAAAATAATCCTCCCAATGTGCTCAGTTCTAGGCTGGACTACACAGTGTTCGCTTTTATCCATAAAGCTTTAGGAAAGATGTGGACTGTCTGGAGAAGAACTAGAAGGAAGTAAGAGTGATCTAAGAGTCATGATCTTGGAGGGAAGGCTGTAAACATTGGATTAGGAACAGAGTAGGTCAGTGTCTGTCTGGGATGGCACTTGTATTTTGATCCTAATTTGGGGAGTGGTTTCAAGTAGACGACTTCTTGATTGTCTTCTGTATTTTCTATGATTTTAAATTTGTGACACGTGGAATTGTATATAAGATTTACAGAGTTGGATACATTCATACATGTGTGCGTATGTGTGCATTTGTCTTTTGTGACCTGGGAGAGTCTTCGTACTACTACAAAAAATTCAGCAATGACAATTCTATCCATTTTGCTATCTCACTTACCTATCTTATGTGTATTAGGGCAAAACCAACACCTTTAGAAACAAATAATTAAAAAAAAAAAAGAGAAGGAAGGATATCTCTTCCTCTTTGTTCTGAGAAAGCTTTTCATCAGTAAGTTTATGCAAAAAAAAGAAGGAAAGTTTTGGTTTTGACTAACTGACATGTTGTGATGAAAAATAACATTTCATCAAAAATTACCAACCTTGTTTTACATTGGCAGGTAGAGGATGGAATCAACCTTAACAATAAATGTCTTCCATGACTGTAGACCATAATTAAAAAGAAAATTAACAAAAACCCTGCAAGCCAAACTGCAGGAGACAGATTGTTCACAGTTTCCTTTCCAGGAGATTTTAATTTTTCGATTCCTGCTGAGAGCGCTGAGGAATCATGAAGGACTAACTATGTTGAATGCCTCTTTTAGCTGACTGAGCTGCAAAAAGGTTAAGAATACAGACTATGTGACAACTCTGAAATAATTTTGTTATTAGGTTGCCCCTCCTGGAGGTATTCCAGGGAGCCCTGTAGCTTTTCATGATCGGCAGAGAGAGGAAAGGAGGAACTCCAGGCTGAACTACAGTGAGCGGATGCCCTCCCTCTGGTGTTTAATTTAATTAATTGATGTTTGTTGAAATAAAGCCAATTAACCTGGCTTATCTCTTTATCAATCATGCTTCTGCTTCCATTATTCAGCTGGAAAAATGGCATCATGTGTTTTATGGCAGACAGCAGGAACAATTAAAACCAACCTGTGCTGCATTGCCTGCAGCAAGCTTTGCAATGGAAGATGAAAAATAGATTTTGTGGCGCAGGACAAAGCAGTCAGTCTTTTTACTTTAACTGTTTTCTACCTCTGAATCCCCTTTAATTCTTTTCCATACAGGGGTGAGGAGGAACTGGGGCATCATACAGTCAGCAGTCTTGCTTAGGGTCACAGTGAGCTAAATCTGATTTCTGGACTCCTTGGTCTCAGACCCCTGTTGTAGATAGTAGGAAGCACATTGTACTCCAATGACAGGAGCCATCAAAGGATGATGTACTCTGAGATCAGCTGCAGTATCCATCTGCAAACTTCAAAGAAGAGATTGATCATGTATGTCATAAACAAATGCAAGAGAAGTCCACATTACTGATCGTGGAACTATAAGCTACCCTTCTTTGATCTTCCAGCAGTTATACAAAAATACAAAAGCTCTTTCTTTCTTGTGCCTCGTTTAGACGTGCTGATGAATGCAGATTAAGGAAAAACCTTTCCACTATATAGAAGCACCACCAGGACTATTTAAATCTAGTTTTACCTTAATTTAACATTAGTATGGCTACATAGGTGTCTTATGCTCCTCTTCATGTGTGTTGGAATTGAATGAGGTCCTGCCCTTTTGGTTTTGTTTGTGTCTGGGATTTTTGTGGTTTCAAGGAAGAGTTTTACAGTCTTCAAGTTTTCCAGGGTGCTAATGACTTAAGAGTAAAGTCAAGGAGTGCTACCTGGAAATGCTGATGGTGGTGGGATGGTCCAGTGCATAGACCTGAAGGAGAGGCGGGAAGAAGGACACACCACCTTCTTGCCTGCATTAAAAGCAACTGTAACTGTCGTGTGACAAAACTTTCTATATTTGTGGATTTAGGACATATTTTGGTGATTTTGTACGTACTGGTCCCGGCAGCAGCTACCTGCTCTGGAAACTTGTTATAGTTGATTCCTGATAATCCTGAAATGCACTCACAAATAGCACAGCAATATTGCTACCTACAGAGTAACCACTAAGTACTGGAACAACCACTAAATCCTGCTGAAAAAATTCCCTCTGTTCACAACCTATCACCAAACATTTGCTTTCTGGTGGTGAATGATACACATGGATTGTCCTGGTTTTGGCTGGGATAGAGTTAATTTTCTCCCTAGTAGCTGGCATAGTGCTGTGTTTTGGATTTAGTATGAGAATAATGTTGATAACACACTGATGTTTTAGTTGTTGCTAGGTAGTGCTTACCCTAGTCAAGGACTTCCTTTTTCAGCTTCCCATGCTCTGCCAGGTGCACAAGAAGCTGGGAGGGGGCACAGCCAGGACAGCTGGCCCAAACTGGCCAAAGGGCTATTCCATACCATATGATGTCATGCTCAGTATATAAACTGGGGGGAGTTTGCTGGGGGGCAGAGATTGCTGCTCAGACCCTGACTGGCTGTCGGTCAGCGGGTGGTGAGCAGTTGCAAAAAAAACTTGGGTTTTTTCCCTGGGTTTTGTTTCTTTCTCTCATTCTCCTTTTCATTGTAATATTTTTTTTTTTAATTTATTAAACTGTTATCTCAACCCACGAGTTTTCTTACTTTTGCCCTTCCGATTCTCTCCCCCATCCCACTGTGGCGCGGAAGGTGAGCGAGCAGCTGTGTGGTGCTTGGTTGCCAGCAGGGGCTAAACCACAATCTGTGCTTCTCCAGAATGCTCCTTTTAGCAAAATTTGAACTTTTTTTGCAACAGGAAATACATTTTTTTTGCTTGTAGATAATTCAACCCTTTCATTGTGGTTCATTAAGATAGTTCTGGATTAGTCATCTGTTTTGCTTGATACTGTTTTTCACTCTGACTGGACACCTTAAACTTTTTGAGAAAGAATACTAAGCAAGCAAGAAAAAAAGAGCAAATAGCTTCTGTCTGCTGCTGCAATTTTACATAATTTAAGACTGCTTATCATCATATCACCAGCATTCAGTGTTTTCATCCTTATGCTAATTTTCATATGAGAAGATGAAACAGAGGGGGGTTATGTGTATGATTTTTTTAAGTTTACCATTGCTAGGGATGTGTCTAGGAGTGGCCAACAACATGTACAAATTTCCATAAAACACTCATTGTATATAGATTAAAAACATAAATCAAGTACTACCTTTTGCAAGAATTCACTGCTAGCATACCAAATATGTCAGTTAAATTAAAGCTGATCTTCTAGGCTTCCTGTGAAAAATTGTTGAGGGCCTTAAAATATTGCTATAATTTTCTGCAATGTCTCATATTAGTTATAGAAACTTTGTGTTGAAATGACTGTTTTGAAACTTTTGTACCTTGTTTTTGTTAAGTTTTTTTTGAAAGAATAATTTATAAGGGCAAAAATTATATACCTGAATAGCACAGGTTCCATGGACGATTAATATTCTGTTACTTAGGGAATAAATTAAATATATTGATCTCCTCCCCAAAGGATACTTTCACTTTGTATTTCCTGCCTCCTTTGGGTAAAAGGAAGCTGAAAATGAAAAGTCAAAAGCAAATTCCACTGGAGAAAAGTGTAATGCACATCTTTTTACTTTTTTGCTATCTGAGCAAAAACCAAGAAGATGCACAACTGATTATCAGTGTCTTTTGCACAGAAGCACAGACCTTGAGACAGAGTATCAATAGGCAATGAGTGAACTGGGTTGCTGTAGGAAATTGCAATTTAGTTTGCAGGGAGGTGTAAGAGAATCTATTAGAAAGAAACAGATGATCTGAGAATGGTATTACATACGTAGAGCTGTCAGGACTCAGCCCATGAATGCAGTACAAAGGAAGGTACCAGCATCATGGCCTCCACTCACGAATCCCAGGCTATGGAGCCAGACACTGCTCAGGAGAGTGTTGCACAGTGTCAGCTGACTGTACCTGTTCACCTAGGCTCTTGTGACATGGTTTTCCAGAGCTGCCAGAGCAATATTTTTCCCTTGATGTTTTATGTTGTTGTTGCTATATGGTTTTCCTCATGGTCTTGCACCCAGAAGCCTAGGTACTGATCTTTTGGCAGGTCCTCATGGGATGCGTTTACCACCAGCACAGTGAATCATCCCTCCTGCCCCTTTCCCAAAGCTTGTCTTATGGCTTTTAGCGTGTGTTAAGGAAACCCAAACCTCAGAGCATAGCAAAGTAGACAGTGGTCATCTAGATATCTGGTCAAGATCATCCAGTGAAACACACGCACAAAAGCTTAGCAGCCAATCTGTGTGCAATGCCTGTGTCCATCTAAGCATGCTGCAGGCNGACTGCCCAGAAGGGGACACTCACTCACCTGTGGCCCTGTCACTGCTTTTCCCAGCTGGTCATAAGGAGAGGTGGTTTGTTGGTTTTAGCTGTGGAGGAGTTTTTTGCTTCTGTCTCTCCCCCCTACTTTGTTTATCCCTAAAGTAATTTTGATTGTAACGTATGGCATCAGCTACTGATCCCACTAACAAAGCTTTGAACATATAACCCTGTCTCTACCCTCATTAACAAAGACTCTTAAGAGGATATGGTCCAGTAGCAAGTATATTTAAGGGAAAAAAAAAAGTTTTGTCTTCACTGTCAAAGAAGAACTGGTAGAGATAAAACATTCACAATGATGGTCACTGCTATGTCACACTAGTTAGCTTAACCTGCTGAGTGAAAGGGATAAAAGTCATAGAATTTCCTTCCTAGTGGGTAGGTTAAGTAAGTGCATTTTCCACTTGGAGCAAATAGTCAGGACTGGTTAAATTTAAAAGCAGAACACTGCAGACAATTCAAAAGATCAGCTCAGCTCCGAGACTGTGGACCCTATACCCACCTAGTAGGGACCACTATGTAGACATAGTACATTAGACTTTTTAATCAGTTGAGGTCCAGGAATAGAAAGCATAAAACAGTGATTGCTTTTGTTTTACTGATAATTTATTATTTTTATGCTGTAGCCTAAGCATCAAAGACAAACTCAAACATTATGTTAAATAATTCCTAATATTTGTAGTGTCTGAATCCCAAAGAAGGCTAGGAAACTACCATACAGAAGTCATAAAAGAAAGAACAACCTAGAATGAGACATTTGGACACTGATATATAATATAAAAAAACTAAAATACACATCCTGTAATATATCGTAAGCATATTGTTGGAAAGACAAACCTGTTGAATGTCTACATTTGTCTTCTCTTCACCATCCATTTCTTTAAGTCTACAGAAATCATAAATGGGGATAAATCCACTTTCTGTTTATCTCTATAATGGTATCTATGAAACAGCTACACTCAAAAGCTTTGTGCAGCCTGAGGAGGAGGAGGTTTTAGCCAAGATAGGGTTGTAGTTAGGCTGTCCAGGGTCTACTTCAGATGCATAATAAGTGTCCTCTTAGGAAAGCTGTGCAAGCCCAAACACTCAAAACTCAATTTCTTCTCAGTAAAATCAGTGAGACCAAGATGCAAATGGGTCTTAGCCTCTCTCTTCCTCAGTAGGATTGGCTTTTCTTCAAGACATCATAGGGAAGTGTCTAAAGTATTTGAGAAATGTTCAGATGCTACCTCAAAAGAAGTCTGTGACTGTGTTAATGCCATCACCCATGGGCATCTTCACAAAAGTTAACAATTTATGTTCAGAAGGTGTTTTGTCTGTTTTGCTTTGGGTGTGTGTCTAAGAGGAAGTAAAAACAGTAGGGTTTTTGGGGCAGGGGGGCAGGGCTTTTGTGTAAAATCAACAAACTTCAGTAGTAATATGCTTATATTAAATCTTCCCTTTGGTAGGTTGTATCTTAGGGTACGGACCCATCAATGGGACAAGATGCTGCATGAATCCTTTAGCTCAAGTTGTTTAGATTATTTATTCATGCCCTACTAATAAATCTTGCTGAGCATGAGGCACATTGTATTTCATTTTGTTGTTAAGACATAGCCGTATTTCAGTCATATGAATGTTACCAGAACTTCCATAAAATGAAGAGAAAGTATTTCAAGTATTTCACTACAAGTTCCTGGGAGAATGTGGTGACACGTTTGTCTTCAGAAAGATAAAAATCAAATGAACGTGTACAGTCATCCAGTAAAAGGAACATTTTGTGACTGCATCTTGGTTTTTGAAACACTTCATACAAGAAAAAAAGAATTATACAGAGCCACAAATCTACCCTGAAGAGATTTGAAATATAAACTGCACAAAAAGTGATTTCACAGATTTCAGAAATTGCAGCAAGAGATTAACAGTGCATGGTACAATGAAATGATCATATACCTCGTAAAAGAGGGAAGTGAACACGGTTGATAGACAGAATGGCAGAATGCGGGAGCTGAAGTATTGAATAGATTATCTATCCCATCCTCCATCCTGACACGACTGTGAGATTATCCTCTGTGTGGAGGTGTTTTATCTTAACTCCACTTGGTGATGATGGGATTTCAACATACACCATTAGAAAATCACTGTATTTTTCCACTGGCAAAATATGGAAATTCTCCTCTCATTTCTCTCATTAATATCACCTTCAGAAATGTACTTCTTTTTTTCCTATTAGTAATTATATCTCTGTCTCTCTTACACTTTCTTATGCACATGCTGTTCTTTCTTTCACACCTTGTTCTCCTTTCTTTAAATCAAGTCTTACCTGTTAAAAATGCTGCTTTGGCTACTTGTTTTTGAATATTGACTTCGTGATAGATTGTGGTCCCATTGAAGTCAGTGTTAAAGTTCCAGCTGACTCTGAAAGTGGAACTAAGCCTTCTATATGAGTTATGATCGGGTTGATTTAAAGACCAATTTTCAGCAGTCTAGGATCCCTAGTTGAGCTATATTTTAATGAAGACCACTGTGTTGTACTTTTCTGAGATCTTAATATTAAGTGTTACATTACAAATGACTGGATCCTGTGCATTTTCTAAGATATGGCCATACCTGCACCACATGAATGGGATCTGATTTATTCTAAAAGAATATCTGCAAGTGTTTTATAGGAAAGTCTGGCTGCTGATCATATAGATATGTAAACTTGGCTTTGTGTTCTTGGTGAATTGGAAATGTGTCTGAGAGAAAATTTTTCAGGAAACCTAGCTGTTAAAATGTTAACATGTCAGCATGAGGATATTGTCAGAGTGTGAAAAGACACAAATATTTATAGTGTTGACAGCATATAATATATGATGTAGAAAATTACCAGAACTTTATTCTTTGATAGGTCAGTTAAGATCTAAGCTGGTTCTTAATTTCTGAATATCTTGCTAACTTGGCTTTGCTTGCTCTGCCGTGTCTCTGTGTTTTCAAGTCCAAAGTAAATCAAAAGGAAGTGGCCTTCAAAGAACTACCTGTCTTGTTTACATTCAACATGTCTCTTTAGTTATTATTAAAATGGCAGCTTTTATAAAATCAGCAGCTTTTAAAGTCCTTAAAGTTCTTGAAGCAACAAGTTTCTGCTAGCCACTAGACTATTTCCCATAGAGGTCTGCACAGAAGCAGGTACCTGTCAGGATACTTTCAGAATGAAAATCCACAGGTATCAGGTTTAGTAATGAAGCAATCAAAGCAGAGTGCAACAGGGCAATGAACTCACAAAGAGAATGGGGGGAGATTGTCGCTGCTCTTGCCACCAAATCGTCTTCTCAATCAGAATTGCATAGCAGGCTCATGCTGTCTTACTAAACAATTTTGGTTTCCATTCTATGTGTGAATAACCTTGGGTGTTATCCTCTGAAGATAAGCCTGGTAGACTAAATAGCTGAAAGTCATTGGAATATAGAAATTCCTGGATCACCAAATCTGGCCTCCAGTTGTTAATGGTAACTTCATTATCTACCCTATTCATAACATGACTGAATTGCTTCTTAAAATTGTTAATTCTGTCTCTATTATTCCTATGGACAGGCTGTTTCAGAATATCATTGGAAACCTTCTAATTTTTGGCTTAACCAAATTACATCCTTTTTTTTTGCTTTAATTTAAAAAGTTGTCTTCTTGTTTTAACAGAAATGGCATCTCTCCTTCATGAATATTTACTTCATGTATTTATAGCTTTTCTCAGACTCTCAAACAGAGGAAACCAAGGCTAGAAGATGCCATGGCAGGTCATTCAATTCACCCTCCTGTTTAGTGAGGCTAAAGGAGGTAAGCTCATCTTGTCATTCTCAAGTTGTCCTAGTAGCTCTTTTGAGACTGGCCTTTGATTTCAGCTTCCTTGAATATGTTTCAAAGACTGCATATGTCTCCCATGTCCACACTGTAATGATGTCTTGTAGTCCCATTATGACTGACTAACGCATCTACTTCTTGATCTTTCTCCTCTTTGCATGCTGACACCTTGTTTACAACAGACACTCTCTTACTCTGAGGGCATGGCATGCAGTGAGTGCTGTTTCATCTTCTACTTGAAAACGCCAGTTAATCTAACTCCTCCCATTTCACACCTCCTCTGTGATGACAGTGCCTTTCAAATACAACCCAGTAAGGGTGGCTAGACCTAGTGGCTAGGGACAAAGACTTCCAACACCTGTGCTCAACTTTACTATTACCTCGTCGGATGTCTTCAGGCAAAAAGCATGCTGGCCTACTGTAAATCACATTCATTTGCTACTCTTTCTAAAGTGCTTCTGACAATTTAGCATGAACTTTTTAAATGTAAAATATTACTGAAGGGATATCAACTAAGATCATGGAGGTGTTAATTTCTTCCTTCTTGAAGGATGAGATTCAACTAGGTATAACAATAACTGAAATTACTGCAACAGTTTTGTCACAGGAGGCTGTAGAGGCAGATAGTAGGAAGATGCTCAATAAGAAACTAGACAAATTCATGGATCCATAAACAAGATACTGAAGGGAATTGACAGGTTTATATCCTCTATTATCCTTAATACAACAATCATGGATACTGGGAAATACAAAGAGAATGGATTAAAGGAATATCCCAGGCTCCTTTGTTCTCTTAAATGTTGTCCTCTATTTCCACTATCAGAGAGAGTATTTGGCTAGATGCACCAGTGGTCTGATCCAGTAGAGCTGTTCTCATGTTCTCAGATTGACTTGCGAAGCTACACGTTAATAAGAGCTGTCAATACAGTTATTACTAAATCATTGTTAACACTTGTCTCAGTCATGCCCATTTCTCAGTAAAGAACCAAGATTATACATATTTTCCATATTAAAAGGATGAAAAATAGAAATGGAGATGTGATGTATCATCTGTGGGGATACGGATATGCATGGTTGACATATGGAAAGTTACATGTGGAAAGAGAAGCATCCTCCAAATCTTATGTTGAGTACACTGACCTGAGTGTTTTTTTTGGCTTTTGGGTTTGTTTTTTTTTAATTGCTTCTCCTCCTACAGATTTTATAGTTGTAATTCATCACCATCTCTGTGACCAAGACATAGACTTTTCTGTCCTGAACTCCAACTTTAGTTACAGATTGGAAATCTGCTTATAGGAGCTGCCAAAAACTTGATGTTTCTGAAGATAATGAGTCAGTCATCCTCCTTGGAAGCAATATGCTTATGCAAAACTCTATCAGTGTTTTTATTATCCATAAAATTGCCTATTCCTGCATAACTCAGCAATATTTGACCAGATGACCTCCAGCAGCCAAGGTAGCTCTGATGCACCTGTTCTAACAGTGTCCATCATACGAATCAAAAGATGCTCTGATTTAATTCACATCTTCCTGTTCTATTATTTAGTACTCTCTTCCCTTTAGTGCCATGTTGTAATTAACCTTTCATCTCCAAAAGTTAAGGAGAAGGCTGCTGCTCCCAGCTAAGTGCACAGGCCTACTTTGCCCATGTATTTTTTAATATAGATATATAAAAATATACTATAAGCTAAGTCAAGAAATACTAAAATGAATTTCAATGAATATGAGGAATAAGTTGAGATGTTATGACTCAATGAGATCATAGTGGGCACCTACAGACATTTAATAACATCAAAAACATAATTTCTAGTAACAAGTGAAAAAGTCATGGGTAATGAATTTAAGTAAATGGCTTACAAAGAAGTACTTAATCTGAAATAAAGCAAAACAATCGTGAGTAAATTAAACATTGATCATGAAAAGACACTAAGATGTACTAATGATATAAAACTTAATTCTCGTGCAATTTATGCACAATTACTCCTGAACAAATATTTAATTAAATTCCCTTTTATACCTTAAAACAATCTTCCCTTCTCTCTCACACTCTGTCTCTCTCTATTTCTAGTTGTTAGGTAGGAATATGTGAGCTCTTAATTGGCATGGAGTAAGAATGACAGGTATTAAGGGAATTCAGTGCACTTAAATTTTTAGTTCTTAAGTTAGAAGGGAAATGCTTTCCAAGTGGATGACTTGAGGAGTGTGTAGTGTTTTTACAGACTAATTGTTTTAATTAATTGAGTTAATTAGCAGATATTTTCAAAGAGCTTTTAAGACATAGATTGCAATGTAAGCACTGTGTTGATGTTATTATTATTAGAGGATGCTGCAGGCGCTTCACTCCAGAAGCTGGGCTGTCCAAACATTTAGCAGGAGCAGTAATGGTTCAAGAGGAACCCAGAGAGAAAATAAAGTTTCTTACTTCAAGTCCCATTTCTAAAGTAAAACAAATGCAAATTGTTAGCTGGAGGTGTGTATATGAAATCCTGCAGCCTGACAGAGGTGAGGCTGTCACAGCTCCATACCCCACAGCTGTGCGTGGATTCCCAGTAGGCACACACACACAAAAACACACATATACAACACACATATAGACAACTGGACACACAGATCAGCGCAGACAGACAAACTCAGCACTGACACAAACATAAACAACCTCAGCAGCCTCATCCTGTTCCCCTGTCTGGCTGATCAAGAGGAAGGTCCACGAGTGGGAAACATATATATGTATCCATGTGAATATATGCACAATGTGTAACCCTCCAGCAGCTGTCCTGAGGCAGTACCTGTCCCTTGGATCCCAATTTCCCCAGTTCCTGGCACCTGGACATATGAACCCCAGGTGTCCGCAGCCCTGCTCCAGCTGTTGGTAAAGACACGTTGCTCACAGAAACACACAGGTATGCACACACACATCCACATACACAGAGGTCCCTGGCAGCTGGCTGGGACTCCCCTGGCCCCTCTGGTAGCCAGCCCCTCCCATGGTCTCACCCTCAGAGACACAAGCACACCTGACTCCCAGGCCACTTCACTGGCAAGCCCGGCTTGATATTTGCTAGCGCTCACACACTAACTGACACACCTGCACTCCCTCCAGTTAATGGAACCACAGACACATGGACCTCTAACCCTTGATCTCAATCCTATTGTTGGCACTTAGAGCCCCGCACACACATGCACACAGAATAGAAAAATAGTTAGAAAGGGAATTTAACAAGATAAGGCAGACTGCGCTGATCAGACACGACACATAGTCATAAATGTTCTCTGACCAGCAACCTGTGTACAGGCAACCAGCCCCTTTTATCCCCTTTTCTCTCTGTTTTCCCATGCTTGTTCCCAAATCACCTAGATCCATCCCTTTCCCCACCTTTGATTCTTCACCAAAGCATCCTTTAGTGTGTCTTGTGCAATCCTGAAATGCTCTTCCCCTGCATCCCATAATGTGTCCCATAACCCCTGAGCAGTGAACACCTCCGCCTGAAAGGTGCTCCTGAGAGATGGGAGAGCACCCATCAACTCATTTGGATGGGTGTCACCCATGGACCACAGAGCTGAGCATCTCCTGGGGCTGCCCTGACAAAGGTGCCCCTTCCTCTCAGTATGTAATTTGGGTTCCCTGGCTGAGCCTGCAAGGTACCAAAATTCCTGCTGTTTATAAAAAGCATTTTTTATGAAGAGTGCTGGAGAATGTCTTTAACCAAGATGTTTGTGAAGTTTTCAGATGAGCCTGAGAACTTTCAGCCTAAGCTGAAAGGAACTTTCTGAAGGGCATCCAAATTATTAATCCATATGCAACGTGCCTGAACTCAGCTGGGCGTTTCTCATTCTGCATCCAAGTGATTTTTCTTTCATGTTTTTTTATGCATCAGTATAAATGCATAAAGAATCTAAATGATGCCCTTGGATTAGAAAACTTTTTCACTTCCAAGGGTAGCAGATTTTTCAGATTTCTCAGAAGTATCTACCACATCCTTACACTTCAGCTCAGCGGTTGAAGTCTCATATCACTTATTACCAAAACCTGCTGTCCTCTGGAAGATTTGTAACCTGTGAGAGATAAACTGGAGAATCAGAGGCAGTTCTTACATCAGAATATGTACCTATTGGTTACTTAGTTGTCACACATAATAAAGAATTCAGAGCTACAGAAATGACCTTCAGGAGAAGACTAAAAATTAGGTATCGTGGTAGAGACATTCAGGTTGACCTTTAGGAATGAAGGTATGCACAGCATGTACTGGGCCCCACTGCACAAAGGTGAATTGCAGTCTTGGAGAATAACAATATGTAACAATTTTATACAGAGAGAATAACAATTTTATATTTTCCTCTTAATAGAAAAAAAAATTTTCTCTTTCAGTACTATTGTAAAAGTAATTCCATGATAAATTAAATAATATTTTTATGCATATATTTATATATATATACATACATATATACGCATATGTGGAGAAACAGAGAGAGAGGGAGAGAGAGGTTTTTATTTTTTCCAAGAGCAAGAGAATAAGCTTTGATCTGTAACTGTGACTTCAAAAAAAGAAGGAAAGAGAGGGAAGGGAGGAAAAATCTCCTTCCCATGTGGGAGGAAGCCCTGTTTACATATAACAAAGCAAATCAGAAAGGGCAGAAGAAGCAGCAGACTTTAGGAACCTGCTTTTCCCAGCAGGGGAATTCAAACAGGTGGTGTATGATCTTGGAAACTAAGATTAATTTTTTTCCTCCAGGGTGATGTTTTGCATTGTTAATACATTTCTTCCTATGCAGACCCAAGCTTTGCCTATTTACCCTTGGAGCAATAATTATATAGGATGGTCCTATAATTTTAATATTCCACCTGTCCTGAAGAAGCTCAATGGAGGCCTTGGAGGGGACTTAATATTATTCAAAAGAATTAATCCTGCAGTACAGCAAATGCCCTACAGAAAGAATTTTTAATGGAATTTTTGAAGGTCTAAGTGTCCTGTACATAGCTTTGAAAATATCCATCCTAACATCGCTAGTGCTGGGCAGACAACAGACCTTCTAGCACATACTTTCCTGGGACAGCAGGAGGCTTGTACCAGGTAGAGAATTAAATTGTGTTATTTTGATATCACATCAGCCATTTTGCAAAATAGTGGCATTTGAGAAAGCAAAATATTGCACCAAATTGTGGTGATATGTTTCATCTGGATTTTTGCATCTCGGCTCCTGAGCTCATGTTTGTAAGTGGCAAACCCTTCAGGCATTTTGTACTTTAGTATCTTGCCAGGAAGATGTGGAGTCTTTTTGTCTGTGAAAAGGCTGAAAGCATGAAAATGTACCATTGACCTCTGTTCCAGGAGATGCCCAGGCCCTACAGAATATAATGGCTGTGTGTGTCTGCACAAGGTATGAGAGTAGAGGGCAGATAGCTGGAGCAGATAACCTCCATCGACAACTAAGGGGAATGAAACAGAGCTGGAAATGAAGAGGAGCAAGAACAGAATCAAAGAAGGATTTTTCAGTCAGACCCTGGGGATAGGATTAATCTGGACAAATGTTAATGTTTGCAGTGCAGAGATCTATAGTTGAGATGGGTGTTGTAGTTAATCTCCACTGTCACTTGTGTCCAATGACAGTGACGAGACTGTAGGGTGACCATCTTCAGTGCAGCCATCTGTACTGCAGATGTTTGAACATTACATGAGTTGAATACTGCTGTAATTTAAGTCTCTCTTTGTAAAACTCAGATGCCTGGTGTCAGGGCAGAGATATGGCGTACAGCATCTCGAAATAACAAAGCACAAAATAAAGCACACGGTAGTAAGGGGACATCTAGAGAGGCATAAGAGGGCCATGGACTGAGACTAATTAAAGATAAGCTTCTTAATGAACAGAAAGGAGACCTGCTTGTGTTCCATGTTCAGCTTCAGGTCTTTGCTGAGGTGTATTCACTTTTGCTTCTCCACTCTCTTTAAGTGCAGAGCTTTATTAAACTTCTTGGCAGTGACAGCCAGGCAAAGAGACTGACTAAATAGACCCCAGAAGTAATTTCTATCTAGATTCAGCTAGTTTTGGAAAAACCCTGCACCTGATTCTGCTCACAGTAATGTTCCTCTCAGTCTGGAAGGTGACAAAGAGCCAGAAGAAAAAATGAAAAGCCATAAAAACCTGAAAAGATCATGGGCTTTCGATCAGCTGTTCTAAAATACAATCAAAATCATCAACAAACTGACTTTCCAGGTTGTTTTGTTCTGCATCTATTTTGGAAGGGGGAGAAGAGGGTGAGGTGGTGGGGCTAGAAAGGCTTCTCTATAAAATGATTTCAGCTGCTTGATTTCGATGATGCAGTTTGAAAATGTAATGTGTGGCAAAATAAACCTCATCATCTTACAGAAAATATTTTGTAAAGCAGTGTTTTGGGCTTTGGAACAATTATTTTAGTTCTTTCCACATCTCAAAAGTTCACATAATATTTTTTTTCTTTCCACACACAGTTCTTTTAAAGCTTTACCTCGTGTCCTTTGAAGTGCACTCTAAATATTTAACCACTAAATTAGAGAAGGAAATGTTTTCTTGGTAGCAAGACATCTGCTTTTCTTCATATTGTAAGCAACTGATGATAAAACATGAGGGGAAGCTTTAAAATATACAGAATTTCTGTAGAAGGGCTTACTTGTTCTTATGAAAATACACCCTTTTGCTAAATACAATGGTCATTTATGTTATACAGTTTTTGTAGTTATGTTAAACTGAAATTGCTTGGGCAATTCAGTGCTGTATGATTCTGTTTACAAACTGCAAAACATAAGACTGAAATTTACTGTTAAGAGTAAAACAAGTAACACAAACAAAAAAGAGAATTTGGAAGGATGCTCCTCAGAAGTCAAAGAGAATCACTGAATATTCCTGACATATTCTTTAAAGACTTCTCCCCATCAACACTACAAATCCCAATTATACCTTGCTTCCTGAGCAAGAGCCTGCAGCCATGCAGTCTTATTCTTTTCACAAGCAAAAAAGGAGCTTTAGAGAGTGTGGAAACCTCTACAGTGTTGGAAACACACATGTTCCTATATGTGGTATACCTAAAGCTTAAGTCATCTGGCTATAGGGATTGATGGAATCAGCAAAGTCCTGGATAAAAATAAAATGGAGTGAAAAGAGGAAATTCTTCAGGGGTAGGGATAGGAATGATGTAGAGCCATGAATAAATTTAACTGTAGCAGTGTAAGTCTGATCAGCTGTCAAGCCACAAGGTATAATTGATACTAGGAATGTATATGGATAGTTAACATATTTATATGAGATGCTAACTTTCACAGTGAAACTACTTCAGAGGAAATTTGCATTACATGACATTAAAATGAAGCCAGCTCTGTGGTGAGCACTGCATCAGTGGTGAGAGGCACTGGTTCAGTGCTGAAGGAATAACAGCAAATCACACTTATGCCTTTAAAAACCTTGATTTTCAAAGGAGACGTTTACTATTGTAGCTACTTTTCACAAAACACATTTTATAAGATGGAGATCTCAGAAGCAACCTGCTAAAATTCATTTCTGATTAAGCTCAAAATCAAAGAAGGAAGCTCCCAAATAATAAAAATGTTAATAATATTGCATATTTTTTAAAACACAGCGTGTTCGCTGGCATCAATGAGTTTTGCAGGAGGAACGTGGCTCTTTATTGGTAATGTCCATACAACCGAGGCAATTGTATTTAATTATGAGAAATCACTGGCCCTTTTCCAGTAAAACCCTAGAGGGAGATGGAGTTCATCTGCTTTATGTACTCAAGAAATGGCTTTTCATATGGAAACTCATGCTGCGTTTGTTAATTGCTTTTACACTTGCTCCAAAAAGGAGAGACTAAATAGTTTGCTCACTGCACACTCTGCATATATGATGTCCACCTGTCTCTGTTCACACATAGGAGTGGTTTCTGGCTGGATTTAAAATTGGTATGAGATTCTCCTCATGGGAAGAGTGTTTCCCATACCATGGAAGAAGGAGCCGGTGTTCTGGTAGCATGGATGTCCTTGGGTTTCTTATATAAAACAGAGCCCTTTGTATAGGCTGTCACTGAACACTGGCTTCTAGCAAAGTGCTTGGCACGGCCCTGTGCCCAC
>VYZW01029934.1:28682-42317 GCA_013401315.1 Balaeniceps rex | reverse complement strand
CTGCCAATAGACAGCAGAAAAGACGTTCCTCTTGTCTAGAGGGGAGGAAGACCTGAGTACTACCTGATCAAATTTTTCCAGTTCCCAAGACACAGAGGAGTTTCCATATCTACAGAAGAAGAGAATTCTCCAATTCCGTTTTGTGAAAGAACGGGCTCCAGTGTGCTGGGCTCATAATCAAATATCTTCCACGTATGCTACATTCATTATAGAAGAGGAGAGAGAGAAATCTAATATTTGTCCTGATCATACTGTTATTCTAATGAAACACATTATCCTACGTCTTCATTTTTCCACTGAGAAGGTTTTAGAAGAGTAGGACACAATACCACAAAAAGACAGAAATTACATGGTCACATTGAAACGGCAAGTCAAAAGATAAAGATACAGCAACTTTGATCAGCACCCACTTATGAAGATATATGCCACAATAAAGCATTGTATAGCTACCTGGACTAACATCTCCTTAGAGAAGGTGTTGAAATAGTAAGTGGCATGCTCCTCTGGATTGCTGTGCCTTGTACTTCTGGGTCCTATAAGGGCACCATTGTTATCAAAACCTTCAAGCAAACAAAAGACAAGGCAAGTAAGTATTTGTCTCTCAATAGAATATTTTGCCAATTTCTTTAAACTAGAAATCAACACACTAGCACTGATAACTTACCAAGATGAAGTCCGAGTAATGTGGGCAAGAGAAAGATGATTTTATAGAGTTTAATACAGGAAACTAAGTGATACTTCCATGCAAGCAGTTTGCACACAAATTACAAACTTGTTTTATGCAACATTATTAACCAAATTAAATTTTGTACAGAAGAAACAAATGCTCACAAACACTGCACAAACCACACAGTCCTAGAGTATCTTCAAAAAAACAGTCCCACAAAAAATATTTCATTATTATGAAATAACAAATAACACAAAATTCAGTATTTTAAATATAAAGACATGATCACCAAAACCAGGCTGACATGACTAAGGCACTTAGAGAGAATATAAGTCATATTACACAAAATCAACTTTGTTATTCAAAATTACATGAAGGACATAGACCTTTGTTTTGTAAGTTTGTATCTTTTCCTTTACCAAGCAAATTTTTCATTCTACAAAAAAATAGGCTTAAGTGAAAAAAAAAAAAAATTACAAAAAAATACAAATCAAGAAGTCAGTTAGGATATCACCCCCTTCCACAGAAGCATTTTCCACAGTTTTGTCCTGAAGTGACAAAAATAGAAGGAAAGCCTGAGAAGACACACGTCCTTTAGCAGCAATTTAAAACAACCACTGTTAACAATGGTTAAGCTAATCTGGATTTAAAGATATGTAACGTGATTTTTATGCCTAGAGAATGTTAATAGACCACTCCCAGCTATAAACAATAGGAAGGAAGAGCTAACACCCGAATTAAATAATGTCACACAGAACATCAGACTTCAGAGTCTTTCCAGCATAACTGATGCCCCCTCCTCCCCTCAATGTTTTATATTAGGAGTAGAATATCATGGTAATATAAAAGCAGCATACTGTCAAAAGAAAAACAAGCAAACAAGCTATATTGCCAGACAGTCTGCCCAAATATATAGCAAATGGAGGCACTAGCTGTTCACAACACAGGACCAGGAACAGTCACTGTAAAACTATCTTCTGAAGTCATATTATCTTTCAGCGGAGACTATGCTCATGAAATAGCTGTAGAAGAAGGTTCCACAACTACACAAGCAGCATGATATTTTAAACACATAAAATATCTTTTTCAATGACAGCAAAAAGACATATCTAATCCATCAAATTTAAATGAAACATTAGTGCAGTGTTTAATCTGGAAATTATTTTTCCCTAAATTGGAAAACATAGGTATGGAGCATGACAGTGCATTTCACTGTCTTTCTCTAAAACATGAGTAATTTGACAAGTCAGTGTCTTGAGAAATGACTAACTAAAGAAGCCGGGATTTTTTTCATAGTTATCCTCTAAATCCCTGCAACCTCTACAGCAACAAAACCAATCCCCTCATGCAAAACACTGTTGCTGACTTCATCCCTCCCTTGGTAACATCAGTTCTCTCTCATGTCCCTTTACTTACTTCTTTGCTACCCAATCATCCACAGGCTACCTGCCTCTGATGCCTTAACTATCAGCTGGAAAAGATGCAAGAGCTGCTGGGAAGGGTTTTGGGTAGCCTGAGAAGCACATACGTGCTTGTTGGTGAGCTAGGAAGCCAAACAAAAAAAGTAACAGCAGACCGTAAAACAGTCTTCCCTTCAAGTAGAGAAACCTCTTTATGTCTCTCCATTCAGTCCCCAGTTTCTGTGGCACTCTTAGGAACTCCTATGTCAGAGATCCTGACTTCTCTCAAAGCGGGCTGAAAGTGGTTTCAAAGAGTAACAGGCCAGCCTCATGTGACCATAGGCTTCATTTCCTTAAAATGACAAGGCTGAATACGAGTAAATGTTTTCTAAAGTTTTCTAATTTCCAGTTTTCTAAATATTCCCTAAATAGTTAAGAGTCTTCTAAATAGCTATTATTCTCCCCTACCCTCTTCTGATTACACACCGGTTTTATATAAAAAAATTAAATGGGTATTGTATTGATATTCTGCCATTTGGTAGAAGTAAAAGCATGCACCCTGTCATTGATCAATTTTTACCCCAAAAAGGCATTCAAATAATCTTCTAGTTGCATGGAGAGCATAAGCGATTGGTGATTTGTTAATTCAACCATGCAAATATCTAATGAAGCTTAAAGTTTGCATACTCAAGCCTCCATCAATGCAATATCAACATTTTTCAACATTGTTTTATTTTCATCCTTTCTATGCTGTTGTGTTCCGACTGCCATTTACACTCTATAATGCCTGTTCTCTGTTTTTCCATTTTACGTTTTTAGGGAGACAAAAGTTGCCTTTCAGTGTCTATTTATGCGTGCCTAGTGCACCAGGCTCTACCCCTGAATATGGCCCATAATTGCTGCTATAGGAAAATGTACCAATAATTTATAACAGGAAAGAGTGCCAGCATGATATTCTTTATCTTTTACGTCCATGCAGAGATATAGTGCCTTTCTTCCTTACGATACAAATTAAGCATTTCATTTTTCCAAGAATCTTTCTCCGTAATATGGCAAAATACTGCTAATGAACATACAATCCTTCCTCTACTTTTAGTCAACAATGAAATGAAATACAAACCTACCTAGAAGCCACGCATAAAGCCTTCGGTTGAGTGACATATCCCTGCGCAGGACTACATGAAGGGCTGCTGACAAAATTCTGATCATGTCTGGACGTGTTGCCTGAAGAAGTTAGAAACATGATTAAATTTAACTATGAAAAGTAACACTTCTTCCATGCTAGCAGCTCAGTGTGCACTAAAACACAGTTAATTTCATGTTCTGACGTTTCTGAATTCAGAATAGTACAAGAAAACACAATCTTGCTCTTAGAAAACTAAAATATGATTATTATTTGGAACACACACTTTGTCATAGCATGCACCCTTCATGAGCAGCAAAAATACTGGACTCCATTAACAGCTCATTTTTGTTACAAGATATTTCATTTTGTTTATTAGGCAAAAGCCTTGGAAGCCAATTCAACTAAAATCCAGTTTAAAAAAAAAACAAACTCACTGAAGAATTTTAAATACCTTTTACTCTCTACTTTAAATGTTTGTGTAAGTCTTAATATTAAAAAACGCTGCATTGATAATTTCACCATTCTAGCACCTAAACAGAGACACTCCAAATATTCCTATAGTAACTGATAAATGTGAATGAACCACTTCTACAAGCAAGAACACAGTTCTTTTTACAGGAAAGCGCAGGTTTTCCATAATTTCTAACAAGGTGAGAATCAACCTTGTATAAGTTTTCCTCCAGAAGTAAAATAAATCATGAATCATTTAAAAACAGAAAGTGACTAACAATAACTGCATCCCCCAAAAAAATTACCTGGAAGTTGTAAGGTCTATCTCCCACTACTGCTAGGGCTAGCTACTCACCCCAAACCAATAATCATTTTCAGTTCTCTAGTGTTTTGAATCAGTTATGCTAAGAGGATTAACTTTTGCTGCTTTTGAACACCAAGAACTGGAAACTCGTACATGAGCAGATAATTTGTTTTCTGATCAAATTTGAGCAAATTAAATGTTTCTGCATAGACTAAACATAGTAATTTATATTGGGTTTGCATATATACAAGTTAAAGTTAACTTCAAAGTTAACACATCAACTTAAAAAGCAGAAGGGCAGAGATCACGACATGGGAATAGCCAAACCTATTAGAGAAACTCTTACATATGACTCTCGTTCAAGCTTGGAGAAAATCATTAACAAATACCAACTAAATACTGCTACAGACTTAAGAAGTGGTGTACATTTAGGAGTTTGCCAATTCATCTCTCTTATGTTAATAACCTACCTGGCTCATGTGGAAAGGAAAACAAAAAAGGATAAGGTCCAACGTGCTCCTCTGTACTAAAACACTGGTATCTTGCACTGATGTGCTTACTGCTTCCACCTGAAGTAACAGCAGACCCCCAAAATAGTTATTTACTGTATTATTTTAAGAAGGTAAATTTAAGAGAACACTCACAAAATAAGAACAGTTGTTTATAAAAAGCTGTATGTATGAAATTATTTTCCTGTTTTATCTTGTTTCATTATTCAAAATTTTAAAATAACTTAAAGTTTCACCACTGAGGAAACATATAATCAACATAAATTCCCTGAACTATACAAACATTATGCTTTTGCTTTTTTATATTACTAATGAATATCTTAAGTTTAAAAGACAAAATAATACTCTAAATTTTTCAAAAAATACAACAAAACGCAACCACTTTGAAGCGAAGTGTGTCATGAATGGAAAGTTTTATACAAAATCTAAGCAGTTCTGAAACATTAATTCAGCTTTGCAACACTTTTATCTTGCACCAAACATCAGCTTAACTGGAGCTACAATAAATAAACGTGCATTTTTATCTCTTCAAAGGCTATGTTCAAAGATAGAGAAGACACCTAACCCCCTCTGGAAGTATATTGTTATATAAATAAGTAACACCCACGTCTTCATTGTTCCAACAAACATTACCATTAATTCAATGTCACTGCCAATTATGTAGAGTTGATCCTCCATGGACAGCTTCCTGTTCAAATGGGAGAGGACATAGGTGATCCCCGGCAAGCGAACTGCAGGGCTTGTGAGGAGGCTACCCCAGAGAGCACTGTAGAACGCCGACTGATCCACAGCCGAGGCAACCTTCTCCAACAGCGTGTTCGTTCTGCAGAATAAAATCAAGTCAGCTGAATGAGGACATGCATCACAGCCCTTGCCCCTGCCTCCAATTTTAATAAATATATAAATAAATCATTACAGGAAAGTCAAAACTTTCTTTTGAGAGGCCAAGAGAAGCCCCAGTTATACACTGAACCTTATAATGCAGCCTGAACAGAGTGATCCACCTAGCAAGCATGTGGGCCAGTCTGGCTTGCAAAATGATTCTGCCTGCCCACAGCTTCTCCTTATGTACTCCTTATGTTCAAAGAGCCAAAAAACTTCCTCATCTGCTACTTAAAGCCGATTGTTGTTACAGACAGAGGTTGCAGAGAGACAAAAGGAAAGCATAGCTACTGAAGAAAAGAATCAAGCAAATGGCTTTTGCCCTCTCATTCCTTTCACTGAGCACTTCTGGTAATAACAGGGCATAAAAATACCACAATTCTTTGGGCACAAACAATCCCTTCCCCTGTCCTCATTTCTCCCCACTCATGTGGCAGCACCTCTATACCCGATGGCAGGCCTCAGGACGCAGGCTGCATAGCCCTTGAGGAGCACACAGCAAGGAGTAGCCCTTGTTCCCTGTAGTAGTTATGCCAACTACACTGTATCTACCTATGCAGAAATAGAAAAAGACAATGTTAAATTGCTCTTCACATACAAGTTGTGAAAATTCTAGCTTCTGAAGTTGGAACTATCAAGAACGTGTAAGCGTGTAAACAATTCCAAGAACTCAAAGCCTTCAAGCGTAACTTCATCCTTTAATATGTTAAGATTCTACCCCAACACCCCATACACCACAGTCAGGATAACTCAACCAGGGCTTAGGTTTGCTGGATAAGAAGAGCTATTACCTCCCAGGCCACTCAGGTAGAAAGAGAGTAATAACCTAAAAGGATAGGTGGATTATTGCTGTCTCTTGCATCGGTGGTTTAATGACAATTTAGATATCATAACAAGTAAATCTTAATGATGGAAGCTTTGTTTGTTATCTTAAATCCAGTTAAGGTATGTATTTTAGACCAGGAATAATATGGCAGTACTACCTTAGAGGAAACCCATGGAAAAGAAACGAGCAGCATGTTCCTAACATGTTACATATCTCAATCCATTAACAAGATTCATAGAATCACAGAATCATTTAGGTTGGAAAAAACCCTTAAGATCATAGAGTCCAACCATTAACCTAACACTGCCAAGTTCACCACTAAACCATGTCCCTAAGCACCACATCTAAACGTCTTTTAAATACCTTCAGAGGCAGCGACTCAACCACTTCCCTGGGCAGCCTGTTCCAATGCTTGATAACCCTTTTGGTGAAGAATTTTTTCCTAATATCCAATCTGAGCCTCCCCTGGCACAACTTGAGGCCATTTCCTCTTGTCCTATCACTTGCTACTTGGGAGAAGAGACTGACATACAACACTAAGTCTACTTAATGTCACAGAATCACAGAATCATAGAATGCTTTGGGTTGGAAGGGACCTTTAGAGGTCATCTAGTCCAACCCCCCTGCAGTGAGCAGGGATATCTTTAACTAGATCAGGTTGCTCAGAGCCCCGTCCAACCTGACCTTGAATGTTTCTAGGGATGGGGCCTCCACTACCTCCCTGGGCAACCTGTTCCAGTGCTTCACCACCCTCATTGGAAAAAATTTCTTCCTTGTATCCAGTCTAAATCTACCCTCCTTTAGTTTAAAACCATTACCCCTTGTCCTGTCACAACAGGCCTTGCTAAAAAGACTGTCCCCATCTTTCCTACAGGCCCCCTTTAAGTACTGAAAGGCCGCAATAAGGTCTCCCCGCAGCCTTCTCTTCTCCGGGCTGAACAGCCCCAACTCTCTCAGCCTGTCCTCGTAGGAGAGGTGCTCCAGCCCTCGGATCATTTTTGTGGCCCTCTTCTGGACTCGCTCCAACAGCTCCATGTCCTTCTTGTGCTGAGGGCTCCAGAGCTGGACGCAGTACTCCAGGTGAGGTCTCACCAGAGCTGAGAAGGGCAGAATCACCTCCCTTGACCTGCTGGCCATGCTTCTTTTGACGCAGCCCAGGATACAGTTGATCATCTGGGCTGCAAGTGCACACTGTTGGCTCATGTCCAGCTTTTCATCCATCGGTACCCCCAAGTCCTTCTCCGCAGGACTGCTCTCAATCCCCTCATCCCCCAGCCTGCATTGATATTGGGGGTTGCCCCGACCCAGGTGCAGGACCTTGCACTTGGCCTTGTTGAACCTCATGAGGTTCACACAGGCCCACCTCTCCAGCCTGTCCAGGTCCCTTTGGATAACATCTTGTCCTTCTGGTGTGTCAATTCACTTTCAATAACAGGAAAAACTAAGAGTTAATTTATCATAATTAATGTTAAGAATCTTCTACCATACTATTTCATTGCAATTAATACGACTGGATGAAAATAAATACCACTTATCTTAAAAAAAGAAATCCACATACAAGTATTTAATGAAAAGTTGAAGCAAAAAAAAAAAAAAACAAACCAAACCCAACCCCCCAAATCAAACACATCACCTTATTAACATATCAATCCTTACCTTTCGTAATACTCTGACCCCTCCTCTAACCCAGGCAGAATCCCAGTTAACAGTCCTTGCAGTCCTGGTTTCAATGTTTTTCCCAAAGGGAGGTAATAAATCTCATACAGACTCAATAAAGTTGGCTTGACAGACATAGCAGCATTGGCAAGGAGTGGAAATAGTCCAGAACTGTGAAAAATAAAATTTATCTTTTTTAGGAAGCTTCTCATGTGAGACAATTTCATTTGTATCTTAAGAGTGTTACAGGCATGTCCAGTGTAGCTATAAGCATCAGGTTTTTATCTTAGAATTTTGCACAGGCATAGACCACCACACAATATGATTGTCTTCCAGATTGACAGCTTGGTATGTCAAGATTAATATTATAAGCTTTATTAGTATTGTGATAGAAAGCACTGAAGGCCAAGAGATGACTGTGTCTTTCACCAATAAAACAAATATGATAAACCAGAAGCACCTCTGCAAGACAAAGTTAATTTTGCCCATGCTGAACTACATCACAATGGAAAGTGTATTTAAAAATACATTGTCTTTGCACTTAAGAAAAAAAAAATGGATGAGAACATTTGAAGACATTTATAGAAATACTCTTCTGTAAGAAAAGAAAAAATAATGATGTTTTACTTCACCAAGTAACCTAAAGATAAATTTTAAGACATTTATACTGTTAAGTAGCAACAAAGTATATATTTACTTCAGAAATTCAGTCTGAAAGCAGATTCTCAAACTAACAATAAACCCACTATTCATGATATAGCATTTAAAGGATTGAAAACACTGGAAGTACGTTTTGAATTTACTATGAATGTAAGTGTAAGTTCATGAAAGTTACAAATGCGACCAGCTAAGGCGAAGTTACCTACATACTAAAAATATTTTTGCTACTGCTACCAAATATCATAGATTATTACAAACAGTACCAATAATCAAAGGCATGTGAACACAACTGCAATTTTCAAGATCACTGAGGACTCAGGTCAGAAGACCCCTGACACATGAAGAAGAAAATGAAAGAATAACAAAAAAGGTAAGTTTGAGACAAGGGTCTTAAAATACATACCTACAAATCTACTATTTAAAAAAAAAAAAAAATCTTTGTGGAAACAATGTTATGCATGTTACAGGGGAAAAAAAAAATCTTTCCAAAGTACAAAAGTGTTTGTAAAAATTATTTTTGCCTTTATCTGTCTGGAAGAACTACTGTTTTGCCATTGTCAATTGGTTTCTTTTTTCCACAGAAAATGTCTTTTTGTTCAATAACCAGCACACTACCCCACAGTCTTTCTTTGTAAAGCTACTTTCAAGATTTGATGTTCAGACACTGTCATTCTGCTTTCATGAACAATACTGGAATCTTTGATAATGCCTTAATGTGAATGTCAGTCTTCTCCCAAGCATCAGTAACAATGGCTTTTAGTTACATTACACAAGGTAGCATTTTCCACTATCCTAGAACTTATTGTTAACAAGATATAGCAGCTACTGAATCACTGCACAAGCAAAAAACACGAGCTATGAGTTCACAGAATCTTTAAAAACATGTGGAAACACAGAACTGAGACACTGCCCCCCCCCTCCAAAATGTAACTATATATAAACATATTGAGAATGCAAGACAGAATAGCTGATGTTAAGGCATACAATTTATTTCCAAGCATTAATACACACCTTTGCTACCTAAACAGAATTCTGTTTTATTCCACTGTTTCTCAAACTGATGAAATTTTAATCTCCAGGGATAGCTAAAGATTAAGAACCATGTGTGACACTGTGTATACACATATGCAAACACACCTCTATGCATTATATAATAAATAGCTTAATGTCTTGCTCGCCCCACCCAACCAAAAACCTATTGGAGGTTTAGGAATCAGTACATTTTCACTACACTCACTTTCCAAGATTATCCTTCCTTTTCATCATCATCAGTTCTAGAGACTGACAGCGAGAAGAATTTTGTACTTGCCCCCCCATTCTAACAAAACAAGCAATTTTTCTGTTCTGCTGATTCAATTGCTTGGAAGAGAAAGTTTCTTGCAATAAACTATAACTCAAATTCTCTCCAATATCACTTAAATTACAATAGAAAAATTTAATGTGAATACATTGAAATAAGCATTAACACTTCAATTACTGTACATACATGCACAAAACTTTGTTTATTTCAATGAATAACAAATTCCAGGTTTTCTAGCACTAAAGTTGGTTGCTAACAAAAGTTTAGGTGATCTGTTTATCTTATGATATACAATATTTGGGAGAAGAGTACTACACAAGCACCAGTAACATGAAGGAAAGAAATTGATTGAATCTTGCTATATAACAAAGCAATAGTATTAATATAAAATGCACGAAGCAAAAAGCATCTCAACTATGCATTTGGAATGGACTTGTTTAAACTATTGTACCTGTAGAGGAAGAGATCTTTGGCCAAACGCTTGGGCCCAATGATTTTGAAAATGATCTCATATGTTTCAAGCGCCTTCCGATGAACCCCTCCCGGCAAAGCTGGATGAAGACATTGCGCTAAACGCTTGCCTATAGTCAGCTTTTTCGGTACTACCTGGTACTTCGCATTGTTCTGTAGTACCTGATAAATCAGCACATTAAGAAAAACAGCACAAAACAAGTTAAAAATCAAATGCACATTTTATAAATGAGTTCCTGAATATGGTCAGTAAGTCACAACACATACCTAGGTTACAACACAAGAAAAAAAAAAACTTTTAAGATGTACTGTGGAGCTTTTTCTTTGAAATGCCTTTCACTTGTACACTTGCTATAGACGGAATTGCCAAGGCATTTAAAATTTCACTTGCAATGGGCTCCTTACAGCTTGTCCATTTCATTTTACACATCCTTTTGAGGACAAAAATTACTATCTCCATTTGTTAAAATCAATTGCCAGTAGCTCAAAAAGGACTATTAAACTGTGGGTGGTGAGTTTGGGATAACTTTAAGAAACCAACACAGAGTGAGACAACACACAAAACTTTATCCCTGCCTGAAACTATATAATCACTTCAGGACTGGAACACAGAGTTGCACTTATATCTTTAGATTTTTCTTTCCCAATATCATAGCCTTCACTTTGTATACACGGCCAGCAAGAACTGTTGCAATCAAAAACAAAAAAAAAAAAGAAAGAAATGGGAGTTTACACAAAGAAATTATGCCATTGGCATTGCCAACTATACTGTCATTCTTGATTTTCCACAAAGTTTAAAGGGTAGAATGTAAATGCTTCAGACCTGTAATTTTCTGTGTCAAATTCTGCAAATTTGGTAAAATGTGTGTGTGTAAAGGGAATTGTACGACCCTGACTGGGGATCCCTAGAAACACATAGGACTGATTAGAACAATATTTTTTACAGATATCAGGTTCTCTATTCATTTGTAAACTGCTATTAAAGAACACGATGATATTACGCATTCAAGTTATTAACTGTTAAAACGAACCAGAACAATAACATTCTCTTGTTAATGAATTATTTGAGCCTCATTTTATAACTCATGCTTCATAAAAATATTACTGATATTTTTACTGGCTACTATTTTTCACACTATTTCAGTAACATTAGAAGTAAATGTTAGCAATAAAAAAAAGTTGCATTTACTTCCACTAGAAATGTAAATAACTTTTCCCTTTACTTACAATTACAAAGGGTTCAACTGTAAGTCTTAGAAAGGCATTTGTTTGATTTGTTTGCTCCTTGCGCACACCCAATATTTGGCTCAGACTGCTAAAATATTTGCAAGAGTATTAGACTGCTAGAACGTTGCACTTCTGTATTTTTACACCAGTACCCTTTGTCAGTTCCTGAATCTTCCAAGAGCACCTGCCAGGCATACCTTGTTTAACTTTCCAAGTGCCGATATTAAATCTGCCCATTCACTGGAATATTCAAAGTTCTTCAGTGCTTTGTCAACAGCTGCTACATAGCTTCTGTACTTGGAATCAGTCAGTAGCTCCAGCTCCTCCGTGTTCATCCTCCCACGGTGTCCCCACTAGATACTAGCTTGCAATTCATGTACCGACATTACCTGTTCAAAAAAAAAAAACCCAAAAAACCCTGAAACCATTGTTTCCAGAGACATATTATTAAAACAATTTTGTATGAAGAGCACTACATTTTTCTCAAAGGCATTACAAAATATCAATCTGAAATCAGTTTACAGCAAATCCTAAACAAAAGCTAACATACTGCACACAAATATTTAACACATGTCCAAAAGAGTATACTTGTAATCAAGTCCTGTTTAAAAAAAAAAAAAACAAAACCAAACAAAAAAACCCCACAAACCAAACAAAAAAAACTAGAAAATTAATGCCCTGCCCCTCCCAAAAAGCACTGTTTATTCTGAACAATGCAACAAAGGGATTTTTCATTTTCTTTTTTCTCTCCTCTGGGTCCATCACCAGAAAAACCCACCTTTCCACAAATCAGCCCTTCTGAAAACAGAAGACACCAATCTTTCTGAATCACTTCCAGGCAGAAGACAAGAATGAAGGACGCATACAAGAGTCACACAGTATTTCATGCATCAACACTTCCTTTTACAAGACCTGGTATTCTAATTGAGCGATGCAACTCTACTTTGTTTTTATATTATCATCATCAACGCACAACAAAAGTATATGTTTACTAGTGTTCTATAATCAGAAAGTTTTGCAATTTGCTCTATGTATTTTCATCACATGGTAGTCTACACCAAGTAATTAAGATATTCTAGTTCCAGAAACACCACCTCATACTTTTATAGGCCATACAGTATTTATTTCATGAAATTCAATCACTATTAAAAGAAATATGTTTTTAAAGCTACCGTAATGGGAAATCCTAGTGTAGCAAGTCTGTAAAAGGCAGCTTTTGTGCCTCTTTTAATTGGGGTCTTTTTGGAGTTTTCTCTGATACTCAGCTTCAGAAGAGACTCAGAAGATGCTTCTCTCATCTGTCTTGACTAAAGTAAAATGGGAAGACAATTGTGTATGGAAACATACGCTGAAACATGGCAAACCAAAAAAACCAAACAAACCACGGAACAGGTATAAAGAAGCTATATCCACCAGACTGTCTACCAGGTATGATAAATAGAGTCACACTGAAAACAGTGGCTTAGGTGAGCCCTTCCAAAATGACTGGAAAACATGTCTCATTGGCCCCTATTCTCAGTGAGCAGCAATATGACAAAATAGCAGGACTGCTTGAAATTAAAAATGCCTATGAAATAACAGAGCGGAAGAATTAGCAGAAATAAAGAGTGACATTCTGATTTACGGTGGTTCTACAGTTGATAGAGGTAATAAAAACACTTGTCTTTAAATTCTGCTCAGGAAAAAGTTTAAGTGTTTTTGGACCAATTGGAAAAGACTAACAATTCAACTTGTATTACTTCATGTAATCACAGAATCATCAAATAGTTTGGGTTGGCAGAGACCTTTAAAGGTCATCTAGTCCAACTCCCCAGTTGTGCAAGATGCATCAAAAACATGAACACTTTTCTGCCTTTTATCATATAGGACCAATTTTAAATGTTTTATATGGACACATAAAAACCTTTATTTGATTTGTACTATATCCATCCCTTCCTTCAAATAGTGTTCTCCCCAAAATGGCTATGAAGCTGCTATTTAGTAACTTTGTCAACTGTTCTCATAAGGAGTTACCACTGACTGAACAACATAAAACCCTAGGACTGGTTACCCAGTATTTTCAGCTACCTGAAGGCCAACTCCTTGCCATGTTCTTGGAACAACCCCAAAACCTACAAACTACTTCACTATTAGCACCGTTTTCAGCACTCCAAAAGG
>VYZW01029934.1:14835-28670 GCA_013401315.1 Balaeniceps rex | reverse complement strand
TTTTTGTTTTGTTTTTTTGTTTTTGTTTTTAGCACTAGAAGAATGTTAAAAAAGTGTTGGTTCAGTCAGAGACAGTACACTGACACTCTGGGTGGCGGAGAGGGACCTTCAAGAACCCTCTCACCCTTAACCTTTCATGCATGGGCACACGTAAGGTGCTAGACAAGCCTCTCTTCTGCCATCACCACATTTATCTTTTCTTCCACAGAACAACCAAAATTCCACATTATTCATTTCTTTATCCTTATTACTATCTTTCTCCTCATATTGCTCATCTCCTGATTTCTTAGCATTGTAAGGAAAGTTGCAAGAAAGAAAAACAAGAAAAGGATGGACAAAAGGAAGAAAAAGAGCTGCGGTAGCAGGAGTGAATAAAAGGGCCAAGAATTATAAACCTTTTGCACTCTTGATTCTGATGGCAGACTAATAATAACAGATTGTCTCCAAGACAGAACAGAAATGCAAACCATTACTTAAAAAACATATTCTGAGTGCCAAATTGATAGATTTCACGATATCCCACTGGCATACAGCACTTAGATCTCATTTTTTATTTAAAAAAAAGTATTTCATGTGATTTCATTTTATAATAACCATCTTTCTTTGGATTAAGTCCAGAAAAAGATCAGGTTTGCTTTGAAAAAGCTGTAGAATGCCAACAGATTTCTCAAAGAGAGAGTTGCACAACCGCCACTGTCTGATCTCCGAAAGTAAAATAAACACTAAAAAAGAAGAAAGGATCAACATACAAAAGCAGCACCATTCTCATTTTTCTAGGCACAAAGGATGGAGAAAGAACTTGACACAGCGAATAATGCTTTCTGAGTGAAGAAAGCATCAGCATCTTTTTTTTACCCAGCTAAAGCATAAATGCAACCACTTATGGCTGAATGGAAAACAGGGCTCTGTCTTCCTCAAGTGCTTGAAAAACCTGAAAGCTGAGAGTGGACTGATTCAGGATTATCAAAGGTTAGACAAAACCAGCAGGAACACAGGGTTAAACAGGTAACTTTTTTTGGACTTACTAACTGATCAGAATATTATCTTCCTATTTAAAAACAAAAAGCATTAAAAACTTTGATGGAATAACCTATAATTTTAGACAAGTCTATCATACACCAGCTGATACTAATGAACTTACTTTTATCATGTAATTGATATTTAAATTTATCCATGTGTTATCAGCAAATTTAATCATTATAAAGCTTTGTATAGAGAAGAAAAAACATACTCTGCTTTCTTACTACTGTGTGGTTATGGTCTCAGATTTCTTTCTTAAAAAGAAAAGTTTCATATAGTTTGAGGTTACAGGAAGAGAAAGAATTTCTTGCATATTTTTTCCCACAATGAAGAGTCTCTATTTTGAACAATATATCTTCCAAATCATACCAGTAGCCATAATAAGCCAGGGATGCAGAGAAGATACTATGTAAATATTATGTATTATTTTTATAAGCGTGGCACTATAAGATGATCATTGAAACTACAGGAATGCCCATTTTTATTAGCTCTCATACATAAAAATATACTTGTCCTACAAGGTTTACTTTTTGTTTAGCCTGAAGATATTCCAAAATACAGTTTTTAAGCTTTTCTCATTTCTATCATGTATTCTTACTGATACTTTTCTGTTTTCTTCATCTATAATAAAACCGCAGATTTAACAACATTTAATTTTACAGCACTGATATATCGATACAATGTTAAAGCTTAGTAATCTCATAAGTATCACACCCTTATTCTTTCATGGTTTACTACTTTGAAAAATGAGATAAATAATAAAATTTGACAGATTGAAACCATTGAAAAATAGCAGTTTCTGCCACACCATCAAACTGCCCAAAGGATAAACCATTTATCTTGCCATTCCACAATCACCATTTAGCACGAGGGCCAACTTTCCTTAGAATATTCTTTATTTATTTCTCTTTTTAAACAAAGGTATGAAGAGCACCATCCTTTGCTTTTCTTTGTTTGTTTTTTTTTTGTTTTGNNCTTGGCATACCTAATGAGATGAGACAAGCTTCTCAGATTGAAGGTTCAGCCACTCTCATGAGTCTGGACATAGGTAATCATTGACCTGTTAGATGACCATGCCTCTTTTTAATGGATGATAAAAAGGGAATGGGGGTGTCTGAGCAGAAGGCTTATTATCAATGAGGAAGAAACTACCTAAGAAATACTGTACACTTTCAAACTATTTCATAGAACCATATTTAAATCACAAGCGATTGCAGAAGTAGGTCTTGACACTTACTACCTTCCACTTCACCTTCTCATGGGGATTAAAAAACAGGCACCACACAATTCTAGATATACCTAGATGCCTGTGGAGTCAAGTATGACTTGACGAGGAAAGTAGTTACCTGGGACCGAGGCTCTCCTTTTGCTGGTGGTTGTGTACAGTGTGTTCACAGAGCAGCCGTCAATTCCCTTCATCAATGAGGTAGTATTGGTTTTCCAATTGGTTTTCGTGTTAAGATGCTGCTGCCACAGCTGTCTTTTCCATGGCAAATGCTGATCCTTCACAACTCATGTGCCTAAGAGCCTTGTCTCACATCAACACGTATTGTGAGACAATCAAACTATTAACCTGTTTAAGAGGCTCTAAATGGTTTTCACTGAAGCTAAAGAAACTCGATTGAGAACAACAGCTTCATCAACACTTATTCAATAAAAGCAGCTTTCATCTAGATTTTGTCTCAATTTAATCACAAGGTTATAAGACTTCCCAACAATTCATAAGCTCTCCAATATCTGTTGTACCCCAAAGCTCCTCTTCAGGTTTGATTTGCTACTGTTCCACTCATGTTTTTCAAGCTTCACAGAATTGCTCTATTTGTCTGCTTCACACCAATCCGCAATACTGAAATGGTCGCTTTCTGGTACAGGTCAAGGGGCGGATCACAGTGGAGCACAATCATATCACTTCAAGAATTCTCAAGATTTGTTCCAAGTACTGTAAGAACCTGAGCTCACAAACTTCCTCCCTTTGAATTCCTCAGTTTCAGCTTTGCAAAATTTCAAGGCTTTTTTAAAATCGTTTACCGTTTCAAGCATGGCTATAGGACGTACAGTAAAAGAACCTACAGATAATTAAAAAGCAGATGAGAAAAATTTCAAACTTCACAGGACTGAGCAATTGCTTTTTAAGCTGTGTACAGTGCCCACATACCAAGCTGGTAACTGCAGAAACACATTTTTATTTAAATAGACTTAATACAAACACAAATTTGAATACATGGAAAACAGAAGCCTTGTCATTTGGGAATTTATTATGCTTTGCTTCCCCTCAGAAGCATTTAAAACCATGAATAGCAAAATAAATACTGCAAATCCCAGGCTAGTCTCTTCAGATAAAAATCAAATGTTGGAAATACATATATTCTTCTATCACCAAAGATAAAGATTTTCCAATTACAGCTAGTTAATCTATTTCTAAATAGACTTTCTACAGAGTCCTCTTACTTCAGAATTTTTCAGAGAGGCATCTCTAATGTCTTGTGAAGAATAAGAACCATTTGAGCTTGTTATTTTGGCCAACTGCTATTCAGTACAGTAATGAAAGATGCAAAAAAACCCCCTATGTTACCCAAACAAACAAACCAAAAAAAACCCTCAGACTGCATAATTAACTATAATCAGCCATGATCTCAGTATCCTGCAACAGTATAGAGCACTTAAGAAGATTTAATATTGTGATTAATAACTCCCGGTACACTTTTCTACCCAGTCAAAATTCACAAGTGGCAACAGCTTATTACATTTTTCCACAGAAAAAACGACACCGCTTTACGTGTTCTAATTCCTTTCCATGACAAAACTAAATTAAATCAGCATAACAATCCATGCATTACCCATCCTGGCAACTTCTAAATCAACATGAGATGTTTTCCTAAGAGTGATTCTCATTCAAACAAGAATTAAATGAAAGAAAATCTACAGCTTGTACTACAGAGGTTAGATTAGGTACCCAACTAGACGCGCTCCCTCCTGGCTTTAGAATCTACAAAACTTGTTTATTATTTATGCTTATTATTACACAAAAACCAAATTGTCAGTAAAAAGAAACCAAGTACACTTTTTCTTCTTTTGCATATGCGGGAAGTCACAGAACACGGACGACTGGAATAGAACTGTAAGGCTACCACTGAGCATAGTCTGATGGACATACATGAAGTATGTAAAATGTTCTTTCTGCTATTGCTGTTTTACGGTATTCCAAAGTCTGACTTACACCAGACATGAGTTCATAAAGAGGAACAAGTAACAAGCTTAAAAATTCATAAGGAACATACAACAAGCCTTCTCAGTAATCAACTTCTCTATTCACTTTTTAAGAAAACATATTTATAATTATGAACAATCTTTAAGCAGATGTATTTGCTTTAGAACATAATTTTTCAGAAGTAAAAAACTATCAAATCTATGTCTATCTGTTTATCGGAGGGGAGAAGAAAGCAACCAAAGATTTCTCGCTTTCATTGGTAAATACATGTCTCTTCCAATAACCTCTTAAAACAGAGTTCAGGGTGACATTTTAATCCCTCTACTCACTTCTATTTTATCACAGCTTTTCAATATATAATAGGTGAACTACAAAGGAGTTTGATATACTAGACCGAAATTTTGATTTTGATTCCAGACCCACCAACAGAATGCTACTGATTCCTGTTCTTCCAGCCCTTGCGCACTGTGCCTGCATACTACTCAGGACTGTCTTATTGTTTGTGGCAAAGTATGAGAAGAAAAAAGCAGCCCTGTTCACTACAGGGATCTCCAAACTCTGCCGTAATAAAGCAATAAAACATTTCCTCTATTAAAATAATCTTTGACTTAACACCAAATAATTATTTTAAGCACATCTAACAGTTAAAAAGTAATTCAAAAAATCTGAATAAAGCAAACTAAATACATATTAGCCAATGAAAGCATTGTAGTGGCACACAAGATGCTCAGGTGACAATGTGATACTCAGTTGCAACGGAAGGATACAGGCTCTTCAGGAAGGACAGGCAGGGGAGACGAGGAGGGGGTGTCACCCTCCTTGTCAACGACCAGCTGGAGTGCATGGAGCTGCGCCTGGGGATGGGTGAGGAGCCAACCGAGAGCTTATGGGTCAGGATTAAAGGGAGGGCAGGGACAGGGTCTGCTACAGGCCACCCCACCAGGAAGACCGAGTGGATAAGGCCCTCTATAGACAGATAGGAGCAGCCTCATGTTCACAAGCCCTGGTCCTCATGGGGGACTTCAACCACCCCAGTATCTGTTGCAGGGACAATACAGCAGTGCATAAGCAATCCGGGCGGTTCCTGGAATGCATTGACGATAACTTCCTCCTCCAAGTGATACACGAGCCAATGAGGAGAGGTGCTGCGCTGGACTTTGTTGTCACCAACAAGGAGGGTCTGGTGGGGAATGTGAAGCTCAAGGGCAGCCTTGGCTGCAGTGATCACGAAATGGTGGAGTTAAAGATCCTTAGGGCACCGAGGAGGGCGCACAGCAAGCTCACTACCCTGGACTTCAGGAGAGCAGACTCTGGCCTCTTCAGGGATCTGCTTGGTAGAGTACCATGGGACAAAGCCCTGGAGGGAAGAGGGGCCCAAGAAAGCTGGTCAATATTCAAGGATCACCTCCTCCAAGCTCAGGAGCGATGCATCCCAACAAAGAGGAAGTCAGGCAAAACACCAGGAGGCCTGCATAGATGAACAAGGAGCTCCTGGACAAACTCAAACACAAAAAGGAAGCCTACAGAGGGTGGAAGCAAGGACAGGTAGCCTGGAAGGAATACAGAGAAATTGTACAAGCAGCCAGGAATCAGGTTAGGAAAGCTAAAGCCCTGATAGAATTAAATCTGGCCAGGGACATCAAGGGCAACAAGAAAAGCTTCTATAGATACGTCCGTGATAAAAGGAAGACTAGGGAAAATGTGGGCCCTCTCCGGAAGGAAACAAGAGACCTGGTTACCTGGGATATGGAGAAGGCCAAGGTACTCAATGACTTTTTTTGCCTCAGTCTTCAGCAGCAAGTGCTCAAGCCACACCACCCAAGTCACAGAAGGTAAAGGCAGGGACTGGGAGAATGAAGAGCCACCCACTGTAGGAGAAGATCAGGTTCAAGACCATCTAAGGAACCTGAAGGTACACAAGTCCATGGGACCTCATGAGACACATCTGCAGCCCTGAGGGAACTGGCAGATGAAGTTGCTAAGCCACTATCCGTAATTTTTGAGAAGTCATGGCAGTCCGGTGAAGTTCCCACTGACTAGAAAATGGGAAACATAACCCCTATTTTTGAAAAGGGAAAAAAGGAAGACCTGGGAAACTACAGGCCAGTCAGTCTCACCTCTGTGCCTGGCAAGATCATGGAACAGATCCTCCTGGAAACTATGCTAAGGCACATGGAAAATAAGGAGGTGATTGGTGACAGCCAACATGGCTTCGCTAAGGGCAAATCATGCCTGGCAAATTTGGTGGCCACCTACAACGGGGTTACAACATTGGATAAGGGAAGAGCAACTGACATCATCTACCTGGACTTGTGCAAAGCATTTGACACTGTCCCACACAACATCCTTGTCTCTAAATTGGAGAGACATGGACTTGATGGGTGGACCACTCAGTGGATAAGGAATTGGATGGATGGTTGCACTCAAAGAGTTGCGGTCAATGGCTCTATGTCAAAGTGGAAACCAGTGACGAGCAGCGTTACTCAGGGGTCGGTATTGGGACTGGTGCTGTTTAACATCTTTGTCAGCAACATGGACAGTGGGATTGAGTGCACCCTCAGCAAGTTTGCTGACCAACGACACCAAGCTGCATGGTTCAGTCAACACGCTGGAGGGAAGGGATGCCACCCAGAGGAACCTTGACAGGCTACAGAGGTGGGCCCTTCAGAACCTCATGAAGTTCAACAAGGCCAAATGCAAGGTCCTGCACATGGTTGGGGCAATCCCAAGCACAAATACAGGCTGGGCAGAGAACGGATTGAGAGCAGCCCTGCAGAGAAGGACTTGGGGGTATTGGTTGATGAGAAGCTCAACATGACCTGGCAATGTGCACTTGCAGCCCTGAAAGCCAATCACATCCTGGGCTGCATCAAAAGAAGCATGACTAGCAGGTCCAGGGAGGTGATTCTGCCCCTCCACTCCGCTCTCATGAGAACCCACCTGGAGTACTGCGTTCAGCTCTGGAGTCCTCAGCACAGGAAAGACATGGACCTGTTGGAGTAGGTCCAGAGGAGGGCCACAAAGATGATCTGAGGGCTGGAACACCTCTCCTATGAAGACAGGTTGAGAGAGCCTGGAAAAGAGAAGGCTCCAGGAAGACCTTATAGCAGCCTTCCAATACCTGAAAGGGGCCTACAAGAAAGCTGGAGAGGCACTTTTTACAAGGGCATGTAGTGATAGGACAAGGGGTAATGGCTTTAAACTGAAAGAGGGTAGATTTAGATTAGATATAAGGAAGAAATTCTTCACTATGAGGGTGGTGAGGCACTGGAACAGGTTGCCCAGAGAAGTTGTAGGTGCCCCATCCCTGGAAGTGTTCAAGGCCAGGTTGGATGGGGCTTTGAGCAACCTGGTCTAGTAGAAGGTGTCCCTGCTCATGACAGGGAAGTTGGAACTAGATGGTCTTTAAGGTCCCTTCTAACACAAACCATTCTATGATTCTATGATAACAGACATCATCTTTTCTAGAGTTAAGTCCTCTTGCACTACACAAATGCTGGAATCTTACTTAACACATAAGTTTCTACTTTTAAAATATCATATTCTTCTTGAGATCAAATCAAACATTCAGATTTCACAGATCTGAACTTATGTCACTCAGTAAGTGAAAGATTATAATTTGCATCTTTGTTATAACTCAGGTCAACCATTAACTGAAAATATATTCTTCCTAAAATAATATTTTCCCATGTTCTTTCCTTTCTAGCAACAAATGATTCCCGAGCTATCTATCTATATTATAACTTAATCAGCATGCATTTTACATCTAAAATCAACAAAATTCCAGATATCCCCACTTCTTATTTTAAATTATGCAAAATATGTAACATATCATATTAAAAAACAGATGGCAGTTTAAGTCAGAATAACACAACATAGAGGAAAATGGGGAAATGCTTCCTTGAATTTGTGGTTATCCTTTAATGTTCACTTACAGTGGTCAACAAAAGGAACAAGGAGACAAGAAAAGTACTTGTATTTGAACAATCAATATTTCAACCTAGATCTAGAACTGGTCACTATTTCCCTCTTATTCAATTACACATTTGAAGGAAATAAGAACAAAAAACACACCTAGACTTCAACCTGCACTCTTTTGACACGTTTGCAGAGGGTTTCCTCCTTAAAATTCATTTCATCTCAGCTCACAGAGTTACTGTCTTTATACTCAATTTAAATTATAGCAGCAATGCATCCATCAAAGAAATGTAAACAATCTGGGTAAAGCCATTTTTTTAATAATCTTCATTTCAGTTTCCAGGCTGACATCCCAGCAATCCCAAATGCAGAATATAACATTTAAGATTTTTTTTTTTTTTTAAAAAATATATAAAATGTAACCTCCTGGAGTCAACCAGTCACTTTGACAATGCCAAGCCAAACAGAAACACAAAATCCTTACTCAGAAATTAAGTATTGTACTAACATTGTATATAGTGTATAACCCACTGTTCCCTGGACCAAAACAAACTGTTGCCATGCTGAAAAACGTTGGCTTGCGCCCTGGGTTGGTAAGGCCTTTTTCAGCTATCCACATTCAAACCTGCAACATCGCACAGCTAGCAGTTTCCCACCTTCATAAAAAGATCCTGAGACTGCATATTAGAAATAAGCCTGTTTGGATTACTCTAAACAGAATATGAAGGTATTTACCTGACATAGCTAAATCCATGGTAACCACACAAGTTTGGTGGGTTGGAAAAATCATTAGTAAAGAGAAAACAAGCATGTTCTGGTGTGAGTGCAACTGCACCCTCCCCATTGCTCCCGTACTACCTGTCAGCACTGTGAGCTTTGTGCTTCTCCTGTCCCACAGTGAAACCACCCAGCTCTCACACACACTGAGCAGGCTTTGGGGCTACTGCCCTCTCTGTTCAGCAAGGATTGATAAGTACATGATTTCACATAGTTACCTTCTCCCCAGGCGTCTGAGCACAGTAACAAGACAAGCTTTCTAAAATGAACTGCAATTTATTTTCACTTTTACATGTTTCAGTCTCATGCCTTCAAATGGTCACTATACCCTCTCTGAAAAGAATTCCTTTTTAACCAGCTAGTTTTCCTCTTCCAATCTTTTCCAAGTATTTACTGATGGAAGACTTATCTTGAGGTATTCTTTCTTGCTTATTTTTTACTCTCAGCAAACCAGTAAATCCAATTAATATAGTAATACAGTTAAAGTAGATAAACAAACAAACAAAAAGCCATTGCAAACATAACAATGAAAAACAACTCAAACCAGTATGACTACTTTTAAACCTAGATTTGTACTACACTTTGTTTTAAAGGAGAGTTTGCCAACTTCCGGATACTTTTCAGCTTGGTAGACAAAAAAAGGACATACATGAGTTTTGCTATCTTACATTATGCTTGCAGCACTCTCCTCTACTGAGAGAGAAGCCTTGCTTCCAGGGTAACACTGTGACTTCACATTGTGACATCTCTTTAAATATTCCAATACACAGTTTAACATAGAATCTACCAGCTTCTAAAAAAAAAAAAAAAGGTGGCCTGATAATTTATTTGTTTATTCTTTGCTCACAATAACATTAAAATTGAAGATTTAGACAAACCTTTTATTCATCCGTACGGTGCTAGTTTTGGCTGGGGGAGAGTTAATTTTCTTCATAGTAGCTAGTATAGGGCTATGTTTCGGATTTGTGCTGGAAACAGTGTTGATAACACAGGGATGTTTTAGTTGCTGCTAAGCAGTGCTTACACTAGTCANAAAAAAAGGTGGCCTGATAATTTATTTGTTTATTCTTTGCTCACAATAACATTAAAATTGAAGATTTAGACAAACCTTTTATTCATCCGTACGGTGCTAGTTTTGGCTGGGGGAGAGTTAATTTTCTTCATAGTAGCTAGTATAGGGCTATGTTTCGGATTTGTGCTGGAAACAGTGTTGATAACACAGGGATGTTTTAGTTGCTGCTAAGCAGTGCTTACACTAGTCAAGGACTTTTCAGCTTCTCATGCCCTGCCAGTGAGAAGCTAGTAGGGCACAGAGCTGGGACAGCTGACCCAAACTGGCCAAAGGGATATGCCACACCATATGACATCATGCTCAGTATATAAACTGGGGGGAGTTGGCCAAGGGGGTGAGCGAGTGGCTGTGTGGTGCTTAGCCGCCAGCTGGGGTTAAACCACGACACATACCCGCCGTTCTAATAATATGTAGCTTCAGGCAAGTTTAACATTCTGTCTCCAAACAACCCTGACATTTCTTTTCACAAAAACATGTCAGAAGTTCTCATATCCTTATCATTGCTTTATCGGGTGTTGTGGCTTAAGCCGGTAGGCAGCTAAACACCACACTGCCGTTTGCTCACTCCCCCCACAGTGGGATGGGGGAGAGAATTGAGGGGGGGAAGTAAAATTCATGGGTTGAGATAAAGACAGTTTAATAGGACAGAAAAGGAAGGGAAAATAGTAATAATAATAATAAAGGAATGTATAAAATGAGTGATGCACAATGCAATTGCTCACCACCCACTGACTGATGCCCAGCCAGTCCCCAAGCACTGATCACTGCCCCCCGGCCAACTCCCCCCCCAGTTTATATACTGAGCATGACGTCATATGGTATGGAATATCCCTTTGGTCAGTTTGGGTCAGCTGTCCTGGCTGTGCCCCCTCCCAGCTTCTTGTGCACCTGGCAGAGCATGGGAAGCTGAAAAGTCCTTGCTAGTGTAAGCGCTGCTTAGCAGCAACTAAAACATCCCTGTGTTATCAACATTATTCTCACACTAAATCCAAAACACAGCACTATATCAGCTACTAGGAAGAAAATTAACTCTATCCCAGCCAAAACCAGGACATCGGGTAACCTTTTAATACAATGCATTTGGGCAAGACTTCGTCCAACTTCCTTTTTTATTATACTCTGAGGTCCTAAGATATTCATTTCACTCATTTCAAATTTCAACTCATTTCTATCATTTTATTCTGATTTTAATTCTGAAATAGTGTCATATGCCATACGTATACCTACGCATTATCTAGATTGTGGTTATATTTTGCAACACATCTGGTTTCACATATTCTGCAGGTGGATTTCGAAGGAATTTGTAAAGTAGAATTCTTTTCTGACTGTTATGAAAACGGCGGCTGGACCAAAACTTGTTCACTCTCCTTATCCTCAGAAGTAAGCCAGAAAAGACATAAATATAAGGTTAAATTCCTTTTGATTTTTGCAAATGATAATAGAAACCAAATTAGACAAAGCACCATTCCTTGGCTTTACGTATTTTTTTATGCTTATATCAAAGTACAAGTTTCTGATAAAAATAGGGATGTGTTGACTAATGAAATCATTTACTGAGTCTCTTTGGTGCTTTCTTCTCATTTCTTGTTTCAGTTATTGGGGAAATATGGTTGATCCTGCAGTGTTTCTCCTCCCCAAGCTCTCAGAGGGAAACATATCACTTACTGTTTCTATTTATCATTCAACGTCTTTTCAGCTACAAGTCAGGACAACGTGATTATTAATCTGAAAGATAGTTTATGCGCATACAAATAAATTACTTCAATTTTTCTATTTCATGCTTTAGCAGGTATCATTTAGTTTAGTCTCTTTTCTATCCCCTATTTTTCTCAACAATTTTCAAACCAGTTTTTTTTTACAACATACTTCATACCTCTTCCTGGTTGCCTTCTACACACTGCATATTTAACATAATATAGCTCCACCAAAATAAAAAAGAAAAAAAAATAGCATAGCAATAAGCATTTTCAGTCAGCCCAGCCCAAGCAGTCATTCCCAGCTAAGCGAGAAGACACTAAAGGTGGACAGCAGTAACTCTGGTCAAGAGAACTAAGCCAGCGATGAACACATCCCCTTACTCAAATAGGGAACAATGGCAGAAGAATACAGGCTGAGCCTACGTATACCAGACAGACTGCATTCTTACCCACATAGCCTGTTGTGCATGCAATGAGCGTTTCTAGTGGTCAGTGTAGCATGCCAGTATTTTCACACAAGAAAAGCACTACTGGTATAAACATGGCCTAACTTGTGAACATAACCATCCACTTGAATGCACAGCCACTCCACTAATGGAAGACATAGGAAAACTTGTCTTTGCAAGATGCTGTTTAAACATCTACTATCACAGGTGCTACCAACAAGTTAGGAAAGCAAGACATTCAGTAAGTTAGAAATGCGGTCTCTCCTTCCCTATCTCTCATTTACAGGCCACTTAGTTTCCAAAAGTGCCAGTTCTCATTTCAATTAAAACAAAACCAGGAATTACACTGATGACATTCCACCTGTTTCCAAACTGACATTCCTCCACATGACATTCATGTTATATTAAAAATGACTGTACATTTTGGATAATCACAATATTTAGACATCATACTATTATTAGACCTGCAAAAGGTCTACTGTACTTCAGCCTGTTTTTGAAAAGTTACCAATATTTCAAACAAGAAAATAAGCAAACCTGACAGCCAGGCCAGCATAAATATTTCACACTGACAGACCAAGGCTTGGCAACAAAATGAAAGACTATGGTTTTCAACCTTATATTATGCCCCCTTATTTCCTGCAAGCATCTAGCCCATTACTATTCAGATAGAGTCTTCCCACCACTTCACACTCCTATAGCTGGAATTCAGGTATCACATTATGCAGTTAACCTGAGAACTGTAACACATTTGCTATTACTGCATATAGAAAGAAGATCCAGGAGTGCAAGGGTTCTTGCTAATCAGCAACAAAAATATGAGGGTTGAGTCACCCAGAATAAGCTCATCAAAACCTGGACCCCATATGCAGCATATTTTAGGATACTTAAAGAGATAAATTGTTTAGGCTTTTCTGGTTATTACTACAGGTATGCAAATGTTATTTCTAAAAAACATTTAACACCAGAAGCTGTCACATATTTATGCTTTTCAAGTGGGCATCACTAGATTTAAGGCCATCCCTGCATCAACAGATGAAATTTAACCCTGAACTACACAAACTATAGACAGCCATATGCCCCACATATCCTTCCAAACACCACACACAACAACTCAAGCAGCTGAGCCAGCCAGCCAGGAATCTGACCCAAAAGAGGCCCAGAGCCCTTACATGCTCAAGGTCAAAGCAGGACGGCTCTCGCAGCCCAAGGCCGAGCCCGTTCACAGACGGGCAGAGGTCCCCTGAGGAAGCCCCTCCACCAAGGGCGAAACCAGGCCCCGCCAGCAGCTCCCGCGGCAGGTGCCGAGGTGGGGAGGCGCAGGGAGAGGCTCTGCAGCCTCGAAACCCACCCAGGCCCGCTTTGCTCTACGGGGGACAGCACCGGGTAGCGGAGGGCAGACCACGGAGCGGCAGTCGGGCGAGCCAGGCGCCACAGGTTAACCGACGCAGAGCAATTAACAGGCTAACCACTCTCCCCAGGCTCCTCGGCACCTGCCCTCCGCCCCCAGACCGGCTCGGGCCCGGGCCGGGCCTCGCCCTCCCCGACGGTGCCCGCGGCCCGGCCCGGGGAGGGAAGAGGAGAGAAGAGGAGAGAAGAGGGCCGGCTCGGCTGCAGGGGCGGACCCCGCTCGGCTGCGGCGCCCTCCCCAACACAGGCGCCACGACGGGGAGGGAGGGAGGGAGGGAGGGAGGGAG